>OZ023274.1:17921923-17968875 GCA_964007475.1 Hybos culiciformis
TAATCTGGATCATTCATTAAAGAGAAGGAAGCTCCTCGAAATCCAAAAAAATCCAATAAATGTCATCTGTTTATTTTCATAATTTTTGTCAAAAATTTTAAAAAAACAAGTTTTCTTCCTTGATACTACATTTGGTCGCTGAGCCAAATAGTGAAAAAAATAATCAGTAATGTAAATTATTTTTTTGAAATATGAATTGATTTTAAATTTTAGTTTTAATTTTAATTTCCGGGTACTTTATAGATTTTTATATTTATTTTAAATTTTAAATAAATATTCAAATTAAAATTTATTTCCTTATTTTATTAAACTATTACAATATCATTATAAGCTCTCATCCTACATTATTTTTTGTCATGACAATAATAAAAGAATTTATATTGCACCCAAGTGGTCTACAATTCCTTATAAGTTGCTTACGAAATCTTTTTGGTGTTTATTTTCGTTTTGAACAATAATAACACAGCAAAAAATTTATGTATTATGTATATGTATTATTATATATAGATGATAAAAGTATAATAAAAGATATTATGCTGTTAAATAAATAAAAATTCAAAGATACTAAAAAATAAAATAAAAAAAAAAGAATAACAAAATAACCATAAGGAATTTGAAAATAAATATTTTCTTTGACTAATAATAAAAAGAAATATGTTTTGACAAAAATATAATATGTTTAGTTGGCCAAAAAAAAAGAAGAATTTTTTGACCATTTGCAATCAAAGGAAAAAAATATAAAAAAAAAATTAAATGTTTATAACAAACTCTGTGGTTAGCTTTTGTTAGAAAAAGGTGTGAAATAAAGAAGTCACCGAAGATAAAAATCTTTTTTTGAAGAAAATTATAAGAATTTGGAAAGATATTAGTTTAAAAAATAAGATTTAAACACCCCCAAAATTTATGTAAATTTTTTTTGTTCAAAAATTGAAAACAGCATGCTACATTATTATTTTATACTTATCATCCTTTTTTTTAATTTTTTTTTTTTCAACTTTTTTAGCTTTAATTTTAGCATAAATGTATTTAAAATATTTAAAAAAAAACTTCAATGCTTAGGAAATGACTAATTTTAGAGCGAATCTGATTTTATTTCTAGAGTAGTATTAATACACAGAAAAAAATTTGCTCGTACTAATAACTAAATAATTTGTTAAAATCAACGAAAAAGTCGTTATTTTGGCTACAACGAATATTTCGTTGAAAAAAGCTCGTAGTTCGTTATAAAAGTTCGTTATACCCCAAAACCAAAAACCTTTCAAATTCTTCAGCAAAAACACCGCAAATACGAAAGAAAAAATTTACTAGATTAAATTTTTTTTTTATTTATTTAATTTTTTATTTATTTCTTTTTTATTTTTTTTTTTATTTTTTTTTTTTAATTATTTTTTTAATTTTTTTTATTTTTTTTTATTTATTTATTTTTTTTTTTAATTTATTTATTTTTTTTACTTATTAATTTTTTTTATTTATGTTTCTATTTTTTTTATTTATTTTTTAAATTTTTTTATTTAATTTTTTATTAATAATTTTTTTTATGCCTGGCTTCGAACCACTGTCCTAAACATTGCAATCCATCAACTCTGCCACTCAGCTATGAACTAAATTTACGGCAATGTGTAAAATGGAAAATATAAGTTCGGTATGGATTGAAATTTTTGTTTCCCGTATTTAACGATAACGAACTTTTTTAACGAGTACTAAAAATGAAAAAAAAGGTTCGTAATAGAAAATAAACGAAATTTACGTTACAAAAACGTAATTATTCATTATTTTTCGTTATCTTAACGAGAATGTCATTAACGAACTTTTTTGACGTAATGAGTACGAGCAAATTTTTTTCTGTGTAGTCTAAGAGCTCGCAACGTTTTTGACACGTGAATATGTTGTTCCATGCTATGGTGCAGGAATCATAAGGGTAGTCTGGCTGTCAGATGGCGTTGCGTTTACCCGTGGGTGCAGATCCAGGTAGGTCAAAGAAAAAATGCAAAATTACGTGATAATAGCACGATTTCTTGTCATTTGTATGTGCTTATTATATGAAATGTTAATGCATCATTGCCAGACGGCTTCGGAGTTATTAAGATCGTGCCAGACCTTGATTTATAACAAAATAAAAACATCATTTTCACGTCATTTTAGCAAGGTTGAAATTTTTATATGTTATAGATTCGATCTTATATAGACTATATCCAATTTGCCAGACGGAAATGCCGTTGCTAAATGGATGCCAGACCTATACCTATGTCATTTAAAAGAAATCTCCTTTTATCATATAATCTTGATTTTTTTTACCTACCTGGTTCTGCTCGCACGGGTAAACGCAACTCGTCTGACAGCCAGATTACCCATATGCGTCATGTACCGTAACATGGAACAATATATTAAAAAATTAGACTTGCTAAAATCTCGTGATTTCTTACGTTGCGTGCTCTTGGACTATAAGTGATATATGACTGACTGTGTATAACACACATCCTACAGAATGTACCTCAAATAGAAAAGATGCGGTACAATTTTATAGATGCAGTCAACATTGAAGGTTTTTAGTTTTGGATTTAACATCTTGGAGACCGTCTCTACCTCCTATACAAAAAAAAATGGATTTGGTATACCTCGTACAAAAACTTTCATCCACGTATCCTAAAGTATGACGTATCTTATCGATTGGGAAGAACAGACAAAATTCATTAAGTGCAACGATGAGGTAAAACAGAGAGCTCTAAAATGTCTGTTCAAGTACAACATAAAGACATCCTAAACCAACAATAGTTCTTCCCAGAATACATATAAAGTACTATAAAGTACTATACAAATAAAGTACTATATACATAAACATATTATCATTTTTTTAAATGCATACTGTTTTATCCTTTCGGTTTACTATTTATTGACGGATAGTTTTAAGTTATTTATTATGTACAAAATAATCGATTTTTTGCCTAGAAAATTGTAAAACTTTTAATAACATTACATAATAACTTATTATTTGTAAAAATATTCATTAAAGATTTCAGGAAACTTTTAGTTCATTCAACCTGAAAAAGGGGCTAAATACCTATATACATAAATATATATAGGTATATTTATTATTATTCCGAAAACAAGAAAAAAAAAACAAAAAAATTAGTAAACTAATTTATTTTTAAATTTGGATATTATCGTGTGTTCTTCATTCATTTTACCCATTTTACCAAACTACATTAAAAAAAAAAAAAAAATTCTTGTGCTATGATTATTATTTATAAATAAAATTAGCCACCTGTTGCTTAACTATTCAAATATTTTTCTATGAATTTTGTTTAATTTTTTTTTTTTTTTCTATTTTTCAACAGTTTATTTTAAGAAAAAATGGGAACAATGTTTTTTCATTGACCACAAAAAGAAAATCAATACTTTTTTTTTTGTTTTCACTACCTTTTATTATTTTTCAGAAGAAAACCTTGGCATGAACTTTCTTTCATACTTTTTGTAAAATAGTGTCAAATTTCTATTCAAAAAAAAAAAAAAAAAAAAAAATACATAAAAAAGTTTTTTTGTTCTTTTGCAGTAATAGATGTCGTTATTTGTAATTAATTTTTTTTTCTCTTAGAAAAATAATTAATGCGGAAAAACTCGTGTACCTTTATTATTTTCATAACTTTTGTTTCATAACTTTGCGCGCTAACGTAGACTGCTATCAATGCAAAAGTAACAAACAACAATAATTTTGTAGTAACTCCATTCAGTTTTATTATACTCGTATAATACGAATTTAAGGACTATAAGGAACAAATTTTTATTTCAGGAAAAAGTTGAGATTTTTTTAATTTTGCCTTGAGTAAACATTTTAAACTGAACTAATTGTATAATTGCTTTTTTGAGTTGAGTAAAAATAAAAAATTGAGCTCTTTATTTGCAAGCTTAACTTTCTTAAAGTCGGCACAAAAATTTGTTCTACACTAGAAATATTACTATACCTAATTTATGATGTAACTGTAAACTAATAATTCTCAACTCTGAATTTACATATATTTTTAATAAACGATTTGAAATGAAGGGCTTGATTTTGGTTGCTTCTAACACACAAACGTTTATTTATTTAAATTCTATCCTAGTTTATTATTTACTTCAAGGAAACTTATATTATATATACCACATTTTGATAATAAAAATGTCAAGTATTTTGCAACTAATAGTGGAAAAGTTATTTTCTTTTGAAAGATATTGTACAAAATTAAAAATTTGGGAAACGCGATGTGATTTCTATAGTGAAAGCTCAATATAAAAATAAATTTTATTTTTTTTCGTATTGTCAATAAGTTTTAATAACTTTTGAACTATATAGTCCACTATCAGATAATTCAGTAGCTTGAAATTGTTATTTTTTTCGTAAATATTTGTTTTCGCAGAGATACAGCTAGGTTTTCAAACACACATTTAAAAGAACCTTGGAACTACAATATTGCGTACTGTCAGAAAAATAAGTAGATGGAAATTATGTTAAGCTTACAACTACCATATGATACAGTTTTAAAATTCCACATATTAGACAACTAATTTTTTGAGATAAAACTTTACTGGATGCGTGTAAATAAAGGTTTTAACTTTTAAATTACACATTACTATTTTGCATAAGCCTAAATTTTTTCAAGAAAATTGAAATTTTTGCACACACTATGTATGGATTAATATATTAGAAAAATTTGTTTTTGTATAAACCCCTTTAAATTTATAAATATTTTAGTATTATTGGAACAACCAATATCATAAAATTATTATTAACTATAGATTTGCTAATGCTACCCACTGAATGGTTTATGAACCATAAAGAAACAAAAACTTGATAACTTCCATAAAAATTTTATAATGCCTTTATTTAAAATTTGTAAACTTTGCACGTACAAAAGTTCAATACAATGCATATACAATATAAGTAGAACGATGACATTCTGAAAAATTTATTGGGTAGGAATAATATCATTCAAAATTTATTTATTCTCCTCGCTTTGAGCAAAATTAATTGTAATTTATATAAATTACTCCTTATATGTGAAAATATTTTCCTGGAAACTAAATTTCATGTTTTAAAAATAGAAAATCAAATTACAAAGTTTTGTTAGCCACCCTGTTGCCAAGGACAACATAGAATTTCGTTACCATCACAATTTTTTCGTTTTATGTATAATGTTTTCAATAATTTTTACATATACAAAAAAAAAATTAAATGACTCTTTTTATAGACTAAACAAAACATAATTTCGAACATTCTTATTTGTGAGGAATTTGTTTTTTTTTTTTTTTTAATTTACAAAAAATAAGTTGTGAAATTTGGTATTATAATACCGATTCAGTTACAGTTTATTTAAGGTTGAGAGTTATCATACAATATTTGAACAATATTTGAATATTATTCTATCAAAAAGAAATTTCTTTCAATTATTTAAACTCCAAATGGGATTAAAAAATTAAGCATAATGACGGGTAGATCATTGCTGGATCTAAAAAAACAACAATGGGCTAAAGAGAAGGGTAAGTTTTTTTTTTTTTCAAAAAATATTAAATTAGTTCGGATAGATACAGATACCGTAGTATAAATTATTAAGAAGCAGTGTATTCAATCGGACTATCCAATTTTTTTTTAATATGGAAAAACAGAAAAATTATGTGTGTTTAGCTTTTTAATCTATATAAATTTTCTTTCCCTTTCAAAATTATTAAGCAAAAATTGAACCTAATAATTTATGATCTCATCTAGTATTCAATTCAAACAAACCTTTTTGTAAAAGGACAAAATATTCCTCACAGTACTTTTTTGTAGTTAGTTAGTAGAAAATAATTTCTGAAGCCTAGAGAAATGTTTACAGAAAAAGTAGAATAAAAAAAAAACTATATTTTTTATTTTTAGAAGAGCTTTCCCGAATGGAAGATGTGTTTTCTCATTCTTCTTTTCAATCTGAAAGAACATCAATTAAAACATTTTACTCTAATATAGATTTAAGTCAAGCAAGTAGTTTTAGCACTGCACAGCAGAAACAACAGCTCCACAGAAATTCACAAAGAGGACAATATTTTAACGATGCTATTCAGAATAGACGAATGGCCAACAGCAGTAGTTACGAACTAATTGACGATGATGATGATTTACAGCGATATTCGCAGTATCCAAGAAAATTTTATGATACGAATTTGCAACAAATGCATCCACAATTAAGGTCCTCAAAGCAACAATTAGGCAAACAACATCATGATCAAAATTATCAGCCACAATTACAAAGAGGACGAAGCCCTAGCTTACCTGCAATACGGCATCAAGATTACGCATTACAAAGTAGTCGCAGTAAAGGACAAAATCATCAGCTTGATGAAAACACATCAGGATATATGAGTGATTCAATAAGAAATCCAGATACTCCTGATATTTGGTTCAATGACCAGGAGTCAGTAAACAGAGAAAATTCAGTATCAAAAGAATATAAAGATTATCAAAATAATAATCTCTACGAAAATAATCGTGGTTTTCAAAATGATAATTCCAATAATGGAAATAATAATATTATTGGCAAGCTTTCCGGAAACCAATATATTGAATCAGATAGGCCAAATACTGAAAATATCAGCGGTTTTCCCAAGTAAGTGTTGTTATAAAAGCTAGAAAATATATGAGAGATCTTTCAATTTTATACAAAAAAATTCCATATAATAGAACATTAAACCATAATGCTATTCTTCCTGCAACAAGTAGTATAAATTCTAATTATCTCCCATTAATTTTTTTAAATTTTTGCTACTAAACTAAAGTCTCCATAAATCTTTTCAATAAAGCTGACTAACCACGAAATACTGAATACATCATGAGATAACACTACACTTTAATTTTTTTTAAATAAAATTTCAACTTCCAGCTCCAATTTTGTTCCCCATACCCCAACACCAGTTCGTGATATATCGACTGGGGAAACTTTTCAAATTTATCCAGAATCTGGCAATAAATATTATAGAACAAAAGATGAAAGAGCTAAGTGGAATAATTCGTATAATAATAAATTTGTATCAGACATCTCAAGTATTCCAAGTGCAGATCATTTGGAAAGAGGTAGTAATTTCGGAGGTCAAGGTCCTGATTGGCTGAATCGAGGGCCTTGCGACCCTAAAGATAGTGAAGATGATATTCAGTCAATGAATTCATATTCTTTTATTCGAGGACAAAATGTACCTCTGGATCCAGCTATAATAGCTGAGAGGGTTAATAAGCGGCGTAAGGCTCTTGAATATCAAAAGGCAATTAAACAACAGTTAGAAGACCAAGAACGATTACGCCAATGGGAGTTGGAGAGGCATCTAAGAGAAGAACGATTGCAAGAAGAAAGGGCTATGCAACTACAGCAAAAAGAAGAAGAGCGACTTAGACAAGAGCAACAGCAACATGAGGAAAAAGAGGCTGCCCAAAGAAGAAAACAAGAAGCTCTGCTTCAGGCAATTGCAAAAGCAGAAGAAGCTGCTAAACTTGAAAAAGAAAAAAGACGAAAAAATAAAATAATGCCAACTGAAAAACTAACACCCTCAAATAAATCACAAGATGAAATTACAGGCTCGTTAAAAACTAACTCCCATAATAATAATATCGAAGCAAACGAAAATAACAATAACAAAACTACGAATATTGGTAGCAGCACAGCTGCTGTTAGTCAAACTGACGAACAGGATGATACAAAAACTTTAATTGGAACGCCAATTAACCTAAGGAAAACGTTTAAAAAGGTATCAGCTCAAGAACAGCGTCAACAGACCCCTTTAAAAGCCGATGTAAAAAAGCCTGAAACAATAGAAGGTATTGCACTTGTGTTACAACCGACAACACTGATTCCTCTTCCTGTTACAACCGATGTTATAGGTCTGAAAAATCCAATTGGAAATTTGCAAGTTGCTGCTTATTTTATGCAACATCACCAACCTTCTTTCATTGTGCAACAGCAACCAATTCAACAGCATTTTACCGTTCAATCTCCTGTTCAATCTTCCGTTCAATCTTCTGAAAGCGATGATGATGACGATGAAAATACTCGGCCCGAAAGTTCTGAGAGTAAAACTGATTCGGGGAATGGTAGTCAGGAGTCTTTTTCAACCTCCAATACTATTAAAACTGTGAACGATAGTACTGAAATAGACTTGGAATGCAACATTTGTGGAAATTGTCATAATAACCATACAATAAGTGAAAATATTGTAGGACTTACTAACACTGGAGTAACGAGTGAAGAAGAAAAAAAAAGTAATAAGCTCAATGAGCTTACCGCAATAAGTTCTATAAGTCAAGATGCTGAAACTCAAACAGATCTGCCACTTAATTGTGATTTATGTCTATTTCATGACAATTTTTATAAAGTTTATCTTAAACGAGAAACTACAACGATCACAACTACAAATTCGAAACCGAAAGAAGAAAACGTTAGTTGCTTATTAAACAATTTAGAGAAAAGTAATAATGAAACAACAACAACCACAACAACAACCACAACTACCACATACAAAGCTAAGCCTAATGGAAAAAAAGTAAAAGATAAAGTTGATAATAGACCAAAATGGGGCGTCAACAGACCCATTGTTCAGTACGTCAAAGCTTCTGAAAGAGATCCGTTTTATATGAAGAATAAAAAACGTAAAACTAAACCATCACGGAGTTTATCTGTAGATTCTCGTTTGAATGCTGAAGAAGAAAGTGGATTCATATTAAAAGCAAGAAATGTTTGTACCGAAATATTACCAATAAAAACTGATGAAAAAGGAAGAATATTTTTGAATTTTCGTGAAGCTAGCACAATAATGAATGAAGATGAAATTAAAGAAAAACTTCGAGAACGATATTTTAATGTTGGAAAAATACTGGTACGCCGAAATTTAGGCGAGTCTGGTGTAGAAATAATTCGCAATGCCGATATTATGCGAAGTTCAAGTATTCCAGATGTTGATTCTGCACGTTAAAGTAATTTACAAGTAGAACACGTATACTTAAAAAAAAAGTATTGTAATGAGCAGTAGTTTTTGTAGTAATTTTTTTTGTACGATTTTTATCTTAATAAAAACTTCAATAAAATACACTAATTTTTATTTGGAAAAGTAATAATCATTCTTTTAGGAGCTTAATTTTGTTGCAATTTAAAAAAAAGGTAGCATTAAAAGAATGTAAACTATAATATTTCCAAAAAGTAAAGAAAGAGGTTTTTGTTATTAAAAACCTCTTTATATTTTATAAAGTTAGAAATAAGCCTTGAAAAAAAAACTATTGAGGAAGTGAACTAATAAAATAAAAGTAACAATAACATTTTCTTATTATTAAATCCGGAATCCTTTGAAATTTAAAAACAATACAAGTAGAAATGAGAATAGCCTCCAAAATTTAATTAAAATTTGTAATAAATCGTTTTTATTTCTGCCAATAAAAATTCATATGTAAATTTTCACTTTGACATCAATAGCGAATACTAAATTGTATGTAAAATTTTGTTGAATATTATTTTAGCTATTTATTTTCTGAAATTGGATTTAGGTTAATAAATCTACACTTTTATTTTTGTATCATCATAACTAATTTTGACCTACTTAATAACTTTGGTTGATATACATACATTTTGCATTTTGTAATAATCAGGGGTGTCATACCACACGCAATTTCGTTGACATATATAAAAAACAAAATTAATAAAATATGTAAAAATCAATACAAAAACATAAGTGAAATTATTTTTATTTAATCGTTTTACTCTTTTGTTTTACTCTATAACGAAATTTATTAATGTGGATTCTTGGAAGGATGTAAATTTTGATTAGATTAGAGTATTTTTAAAATAAGGAAATAATTTATTTTTCATTTTGTAATAGAGCCAACAGAATATACTACATATTTACATAAATTAAAAGTACCTCATTATTTTCAAGGCCTAAAAATATTATTATTTCGCCGGAAGTATAATTTTTTATTTTTGGTCAAAGCAAATTTAATCAAAAAAAGAATCAAGAACTTTTAATAAATTGAGCATTATGAACTCAGGATATTTTATTTAGCTAGATATCGCTTGTAATGGATAAAAGATATTTTTGAAGGGCGAACTTTTTTTCCAAAATTTTCAAAATCGTATGGTAGTAAAATACAAAACTTTAATCCTGATTGGAATATAGGTATAATATTTATTCAAAAACTATTTAATTATACAAAGACTTGCGCTTCAGTTTTGAAAAATTTTAAAATTAAATTACTCTAATTGAATTTTTAGTGTTGATCCTGTGCAGGCATTACACTTGTATCTGAATTTCAATTTTCTTAAAAAGTATAGAAATTAAAAGAACAAATATGTATTTAACTAGTTTTGTTAAAACTCTCATTTTCTATATAATCAATATTTTAATTATTTCATTAATTATGAGTTTCTTTGAATTAAAAAAAGAATATAATTTAAAAAAGTAGTGTCAAAATTCTCACGATGCCAACTTGTTTTTGAGGTTCAAAATGCATATCAAAAATATAAAATCTGAAGTGTACATAATTTTGTTCATGATTAATCGTTTTATTATTTATTATTATTTGTGTATATACTTTTCAGTTCTGTTTTCTTAAATTCAATTTTCATAAATTATAATATTATTATTTTTATTTAAAACTGATTTGCACAAAATAAATCATATTGAAAATCGAACTTATGCTTGTCAAAATTTTTTCATTTAAAAATATAAATATTTAAGTATCTAGAACAAGAATTTCTTTCAGGGGATGTCATTGTTAATTGCTTTTTACCTTCTTCAATAATAAATAAAAATAAAATAAATAATAAAAAAAAAAAAAAACTGTAAGAAGGGTAATAAAGTGATTTATTACATTTTGTTTTTTTTTTTTTTTTTTTTTGTTTGTTTGTTGTTAATGTTAATATTCAAAAACAGAGAAAGATATCTACAATATATCGAAATTAAAAAAAAATAATAACAAAAAAAGGTGTTGGAAACCTGGTGGTTCAGTATTATTTTTATCAGCAATTATATTATGTCATCTCAAAGGAAAATATTAAGAATAAAATCTAAAATAAAACTGGTCTGTTTATTAATCATTTTTATAAGGTCCACTATTACGACGAAAAAATTATGTTTTCTTGAATATTAGAAAACATTAGATTTGTGAATTTTTGCAAAAAATAGAAAGAATAAAATACAATTAAATTTTTTGTTTTCTTAACTAAATATGAAATTAATTGAATACTATTAACAAATAATTTAAACATTTAACTTCAGGTTTATCGCATATTTTCTAAAAATCAAAATAAATAAATAATAATAATAATAATAATAAGAAGTGTAAATTATTTGTATCATAAACACAATCTTGATCCATTTATTCGGAATTATCTTATTAATTAGCATAGGTACAGTTTTAATCGTATCTGAATAAAAACATAACATAATAATTGTATATTATGCGCCTATAATTTTATTTTGTTAATTTTTACGTTTATTTTATTCTTTTTTTTTTTGAATTTTCAATGTCATTTTCCATGTAATTACATTTAGCTTATAACAATTCACTTACGTTTTCAAAACCGTTTCAAATAAATGCTCAATTACAATTGTAGGCGTTTTTTGTAATCTAATTTGATTTTCAATTTTTATTTATTTTTTTTTTAAATATTTCTTTGCTTCAGAAGATGCAAGAAACATACTTTAACATAAATGAATGAATAACCTACATATATGTTGTATATATAGATAATGAGGAACCAAGCATGTGTTTGCATGTACAATGTATTGAACTAAAATGTTTAGTTTAACTAAAAATTGAGTTGAGAACTTAAATTTTATAAACACAATGTTTAACTTTTGAACTACATTATTCGAGTTACTGAACATTCTGAGGTATTACATACTTCTCACACAAAAATATCCTTTCGAAAAGTAAATGAAAACCTTATATTCAAGTATAGAAAAATGGAAATCTCTCTGATTTAGCTGATTTAGAATATTAATAATAATGTTCATGTTCAATTTAATTTTTCTAAATTTCGAATTGTAAATTATATTTATTTTTTTTTTGTCCATGAACTAGTTATCTATTTTAATATAGCTTTGCTAATATACATAATCAATCGATTTTTAGAAACAATAGACTCAAGCCACGAACTTGAATTATATGAAAAACAAGAGAAAAAAAAAACTATTACAAAGGCTTCATAAATATTATTAAAAAAAAAAAATAGTATATTATTATTATGATAACAAAATATACTAATGTAATATAATTTAATAAAGCACAAATAAAATATAAAAAAAAAACACGGTAGATTTATTAAGATATATGACAATCATTTAAGGTTTCGCAACATGAAGAAAAACATATAAACAATTATGTTAACAATGTCTTTCTCTACACAGCTTTGTTGTTTTTTTTTTTTTGGTTTTTCAGTTGACTAAATAGTAATATGAAAAGGTAAGCTAAATATATTATGCAATATTATGTTATAGTACTATTGTAGCATAATATTATATTTATGTATTATGTATTTGTATATTATTTAATACATATATCTTATTATATTTTTTTTTTGATAATTATTTTAATAACTTCGTTCATATTCGCAAAACAATAACAGTAATTTATAAATTTAAACATTGAAATTATATTAAAATGAATTATATTAACAAATTAACAATTGTTAAGATTTTTCATGTTGACTGCGAAGTTTAAATATATATAGTAAATAATTATACTGTCTTACCTTGTAAACATAAAATGCGTGAGAACCAGGTTTAGGTTCTGTGATTTAGATTTAATTTTAAGTTAATTTTATTTATTAAGCATTTAGATATTATTTGTATTTTAACTGAGGTTAAAAGATTAATTTCTTCATCATATAAATTTCATTGGATGAGCAATAAAAGTTATTGTAATAAGTTCAAATTAATTAATGAACGTTAATTGATTCAAAAAAAAATTTGTGGATAATGAAAGTGAGATATAATTGTAGAGTTTTATAAATAATTTTTAGATAAGAAATATAGAAAATATTATTTGTTTTGATTTCATTTCGCACAAAGTTGGCCCAAAGTTGCTTTTATTTACTGTGCTGCGCAATTAGACAAAATTTGGGAAATTAAAATTATATTATTTTCGATATTCGTTTCTGTTTAGTACCAAAAAGTATAGAAAATTTAAAACCAAAACCGCTTAGATCTTTATCAACTCAGCCATCCTGTTCTTCGTTATTTGCCTACTTACTGAAAATTGGCTGACTCACAGTACTTGTAATCTTAAAATTATTTATCAAAATACATTGTGTTTAGAAAATAGGATTAATGATAATATCCGATCTCATTCTAAATGGCTTTACAAATTCTTTAAAAAAACTGAAATATTGGAGATCATTTGTGTTAAGATCGAAATTGCATATTTCGAGTCTGAACAATGTTTGTATAATAAACAGTGGATGATTCAATACAAATCAGTTATCAAAAATATCAGACTTAGACCAATAGAAAGTTACTTCAAAATTATCATTATTAAACTAACTAAAATCTAATGATGAGCTCAAGGATTCAAATATCATATAATGTTGAAATTTTCTTTATTAAAATAAAATAATAAAATAAAAAATTTTCATGAATATTTTATACAAAAACTGTAAAATAATAAAGAAAAATTCTTTAACCCATCACGATTTTTATTTGAAAAAATAAACTGTATATTTTTAAAAAATATTTTCTTTAAATTCATGATCTGAATTTTATTTTTATTTATTTTATCATTTTTTTTTTTTTTCGATTTTGCTAAAATAAATATTTATAATAAAAATATTAGTGGATGTAATATGTTAAAAAATGCTAAGATCATTCATAACGTGACAATATTTTTTATGCTTTTAGAAATATGTAGGCAAAAAATGATCTTAATATGAGAAGAAATTTATTATAACAAAATAATAAGAAAAATAAAAAAACACATAAACTAAAGGATGAGAATTTATTTTGTCGATCAGAAATTAAAAGGCAATATCAATGAACGAAACAAAAATTAAATGTATTCTCATCTGTTAACTTCAATTCATATAGCTTAATTTTATTTTTTTAGTGTACTATTTTTACTAACTAAAGATAAAGGAAGAGTGATGCAGTACACCATGACCATAATACGAAGACTTTGAAAATTTTGCTAAAAGTGTGGTATCAAAAATTAAATACTACATGGTTGACTAAAATTTTGATAGGTATTTAACATTTAGAAGGAATTAAAGCTTAAAGCCAAATAATTATAACAAAGGTGTAAGTCTTTAAGCATATAAATTTAAAATAGAAAAATTAATAAATTATTAGTACTTTCTATTTCGACCTGATACAATTTTTCTTTTAGCTTATTGATTATAAAATATAACATAATGTTAAATATAACATATAATTAATAACTGAAAATGACAAATAGATACCCCGAGAGATATCATTTCCGTTTCACTTTTATTTAAAAAATAAGAAAATTTTTATAGATGTGATATGAAAATGTTGAACAATAGAAACTATAGTTCATAACGTTCATTTCTATTCAATCCTATTTTGTTTTCAGGTGATAAATTATTTATAAGGATAAATTTTTTTTTTTTTTTTTTTATTTTTACTGAACCCTAAATGATTCTTGTTAAATCGAAAAACAGTATCATTTATTTTATTTTTATTTTTTTTAAATAGATTGTTTTATAAATTCGATAAATATTTTCTATGAAAAAAAAGAAACTTACATGTGTTGAATCAATAAATTAAATTTAGTTTCCAATTCTCTTTAATTAAAATAATTAGAAACGAATTTGATTATTATATGCATATATATTAAATTAAGATGCGTATATGTAATATGTACACTGTTACACATAATAAAATTCAAAGAGGACAACAATTTCTTATATATAATTATATATATAGAAGTATTAAATGTTAGTATTTAAGATTAATCTTTATGTAGTCAGATATAATTGAGAGATTACAATCATAATGAAAAAATAATAGTTTCTTACGCAGTTACCGAGAGTAATATTTTGGCACTTCTCAAATGAACAAATCCTCTTCAATTATATAAGTAACGAGTGCAGCTTTTGATCATAAGTTTCAAGCGTTGAATGTAGAAACCATGTCCTTAGGACCACAATAAATATTTTGTTAGGTGTAAACTAAACTAATACAATCTAAAAAACTTAATTGAGACCTAAACTCAATCTAACTCAACACCATTCTCGAAGATATTTATACAATTTTTGAAACCATGCATCTGATTTCATTATTTTTGTATATTATTATCAAGAAAACAAATCGATTTCAAAATGATAATGATTCGGCTGTATAATGTAAATCCTGATTATTTTTGTAATTTTAACTACCGTTATTTATATCAAAATGAAAACACAAAATAAATAGTCAAAAAAACAATTGAACTAATTTATGGTTAACAAGGATAACAATTTTCTTTATTTGTTTGTTAACCACCCTCGAAGTTTTATTTCTTTTTTCTTTTTTTTATTTTGAATTAAAATAAAGAAATCAATATTGAAAAAATAAAGATAAGAATCATTTTGGGATTAGATTTTCTAAATAACACTGTTACATGGATCCAAAATTATGCTGGTTTGAGAATAAAAAAAAAATTTAATATAAAAATAAATATTATTGAAAATCAAGATGTCCTTTTTGGTTTGGTAAATAGAAAAAAAATTCACAAAAGGTGATAATTTAAATTATGAAATGAATTGAATAAATTTGTAAAGGAAATCAAATGTTAAAATTTAATCAGCGTATAAGCTGTTTAAATCACTATGTCTTAGGCGCAAATAAAAAGAGACATTTTAACTTCCGTTTTTTTTTTTTTAACAAACATTTTTATTTCATTCAATTTTAAATTCTGATCATGATCGATTACATAAATCTCTCACACAGTATTAAAAATTATATTTTTGCGCGCGAAATTTTTTTTTTTTTATCTTTAAATATTTGATTAAAAAATTGTTTAAGCAATAAATATAATATATTTTTGCAATTCGATGCAACTATTAAATGATGAATAGAACCTACGACGACGACCGTTCGGTCATAGGATAAGGGCAATACCACTACACCATGGCGGCTGAAAAACTTTCTGAATATTATGTTTGAAGAAAAACGAGGCTATGGAAAACTTGAGTAACAAAAAACTTTAAAAAATATATTTTGAATTTTACCTTTGGATTGTTCCGTCCAGGGAGTTCTGGAAAAAAAAATTTGATATTCGGGAATTATTTCAAATAAAATATATTTCTCAAATATCAGAAACACAAACTACACATTCACAAAATGAATATTACACATCCATATATACATACTTAAATATTAAAAAATTTCTTATCATCAAAAAAAATAAAAAAAAACAATTTTAATCTTAAAAAATAAAATAAAAAAACTAATGAAGATATTTCAGATGTCACGGAACAAAGAACATAAAAAGTATGACGAATTTGATTATTGTTACCGGAAGAATAGTATTTGTCATTTCAAATAGATCTTTTAAATAAAGGGTCTTCAGTTTAATTTTTTTTTCTCTCAAAAATAATTTATTTCACATCAGTTATGTTTATCGTGCTAAATTAAATGTTAAAAATATAAAATTTATGTTGACTTCTTCTTTTATAATTTTTTTATACCTAACAGACATAAAGTGTAACTTTCTATATACATACATAAATATAATATTAAATTGAAAAAAAGAAGAAAAAAAAGATTAAATACAATTTTTCATAGTTCTTATATTTTTCAACCCTTTTTTGTATTTTTTTTTACTAAGGAAACTTTATTAAGGTCTCCAAATTGTATTCTGTAAATATAGTACACTTGGGGATGAAGGATACAGTCGGATTTTTGGAGTGTGCAGAGAATATCAGCGACAGATAATTCTTTATTAAGCATATTAATTTTAACTCGAAACTAATTTTCCTTCGGACACAAAATAGGAAAATTTCTAATTTATCACGCGATGATAAAGTTCATTGTAGCCAGTAGTTCTTTATGTATAGCTTATCTTAACATGGTGGCTATTTTTCATTTTACAGGTTATTTGAAGGTTGTAGCCCAATTGTGTTTACTTCTTTAATCTATTTTTTGAAGTAGGAAAATTTGTTTAAAATATCTAGGAGTAAATATAACTTTTTTGAGAAAACTGGATTGAAAAAAAAAATTTCTACTCATGCGTTTTGCTATATGCCCTCAATGTTTTCGGAAATTTTCTGTCTAACTTTGAATAAGAACATTATAATATGTATATTTTTTTTTATTTTACGAATAATTAAGTCAAAAATTTTTTTTTGATAATTTTGGCAAAAGGATACATTTATAACCCTTTTCTTTGATACAATTATTTGTTTTTTTTAACCAAGTCAAGAAGTTGAAAATAGCTCAAAAGGTACAAAATTGCGGTCAACCACAAAAACAATAAATATTTAAACAATATGCCAACTAGGGTTGGGTATCTTTTAAAGTTTTCAAAGTATTCCAACAGTCGCAATAAAAGAAAATATACCTTTATTATATTTTTTGGTTTGTATATAAATGAAATCCCATATTTTTAACGAAAAATTAAATTTAGTACGGTTGAACAAGCTTCGTACATTAATTTGTTTGCACTTAAGTGCTCAAGTTTAGAAACATTTCCTTATGATTACTCAACATCTAGCGAATCAAATTTTCATATTTCTAGTAGAATCTTTAAAGAATAGGATCGTAAATATTTGTTCCTGATGATAGTTTGCTACCATAAAAATTTGTTTCTGTTTCGAGTTCATTCTCTTTTTTGAATTTTACTGCTAAACTAACCCGTCGAGTAGGCTGAGATCAACATGCTTTGTCAAAAAACCTGTGATCATTTGTCAAAAAGCCAATTCAAAATGAACTAAAAATTAAAAAAGGATATTGACTATTGAGCTAAACATTTTTATCAATACTTCCTCTTTGTGTAATTTAGCGTTAATTTAAGAATAAAAAGGATTCAAGATCATCGAAAGAATTTTTCTTTGTTTTCCAAATGATATACAGGAAGTCTTTTTTTATTTTATTTTATTAATGTGAGGTCATAAACTATTTTATTAGTTTTTATAATGTCTATAATTTTTTTGTTTTTTGTAAATAAAACTATAATTTTAAAATTCAAATTTT
The DNA here is from genome assembly GCA_964007475.1 of Hybos culiciformis. Classification (NCBI taxonomy): domain Eukaryota; kingdom Metazoa; phylum Arthropoda; class Insecta; order Diptera; family Hybotidae; genus Hybos; species Hybos culiciformis. Next base: position 17,940,095 of record OZ023274.1, read on the forward strand.
TTGCGGCTTAATTTGATTTATGTCTTAATATCGTATTATGTTTTTTTTATGATTAAATTTTGTTACATATTTAAAATCTTAATATTTTGTATGCAGATGTTCATATTAGGGATTATGTCCATCTCACAACAATTAAATGAACGCAAATTAAATTTGTAATTTTATAAAACCTAAAAAAAAAAGTTTTGAATTTTATAAATGAATCATTTCCAAGGTATGAAAAATTAATTTCTAGATATCTAAATCTAAAAATTATTCAATTATTTTAATCTAAATATTATCACATTTTCATGATTTAATTAAAAATATTAAAGCTAGCTAATTTCCATCAGATTAATTTGGGTAAGTTATCTCTCCAAAATGTAGTTATTTTTTCAAATTTATAACTTTCTTAAATAAAAATGAATTCATTCGTAGACTATAAAATATATATCAGGTATCTGCAACTACATGGATTCAAATAAAATTGGCATATTTGTATAATCATGAGGTCAATTTTCATTAAAAAAAGTGTATGTCTTATACGGGGTTATAGGTGGAATAAAAAAAGTGAAATCATCACTTTTAAGTAAATAGAAAATTTATTAAAAATTCTTGCAAAAAAAAAAGTATTATATTAAATTTCTGCAAATATAACACACAAAAAAATTGATGCACTTATATATTGTATAAGTGCATACAATTTTTGTTCTTGTAAAGTTGATAGTTTAATAGTTTGATAGAGTTGGTAATTTTATTTTGCTTTTCTTAACTAACAAAAGGTTGATATTCCTACTATACTCCCTTTAGGAAAGAGCTTCTAATTTATTTGTTTCTGACAATTCGGTATCGTTAAAATTTCTATTTCATGCCTGTCCATTTATTCTTTGCAACCAGTTTATACGATTCCAAATGATCGGAATAAAAAAAAATTAAAATTTTATTTGACTTTATTTTATTAATTATTATTCTTGATATTAATAATCAGTTGTTTTGGTTGTTATAGCATGCAGTTTTTTTTAGTGTCAAAACAATATATCGTAGTAAATGACCTATTCCATCTAATAATTTTTTTTTAAACCACGTATTGAGGTTATATGTTCTTAAGTGTTTTTAATAAGCTTGTCTTTATTTTTAATTTGTGGTATCTTGATCTTAACGATAAAATAGTAAAATAAAATGTACCTATTCTTCTTTAAGCTCACTAATTAATACCGCACTAAGTTGCAAAAAAAAATAATTATATACTTGAATTATATGTTTATTATTTTATTTGAAATATAGAATTTGTTGCAGTGGGTATAAAATTTTTATTTTTAAATTTTAATATAAATAGGGGAAACAAATAGGTTTTTAAGAAAAATTATCAAAATTATATATAATCTATTAAATTTCCGAACTATTGGAGTTAAATGTCGAAAAATTCCGATTTTCTTGTTTCTGGTTGAGAAACCTCAACAAAATGATGATGGTGTTACAATGATTTCTATGGATTTCTCTCTATCCGATATTTCCAACATAATATATATATTCATTGCTGTACTTTAACATTTAAAAATTATCCCAACACTTTCAATATTTTCTCGAAGATGTTAATTGAAAATACTTAAAAGATAAAAAATAATATATTTGAAAATCATTTTGAATTATTTGTCACCAAGTTCCGGTCTACCCTATTGCTAAAGATTAAGGACAAAAATGTCTTTAAAACAAAAAAAAAATCGAATAAATAAGATTTTTTTTTGATTAAAATAATGATCATTATTATGATTCCCTATATTATTGATATATTGTAAAATCAACAAAATTGCGTGATTATGCCATTAATTAACACAAAATTACTATTTTTCCATGAAGTCGATAATTACGACAATCTATCTAACTTTATGGTGAGCATATATATATATAAAATAGCACCGCAATAATAATAATACACAAAAATCAATATCGTCAAAATAATGATGAAAGCTATCAATTGACAAAATAAAAAATAAACAAAAATTCTTATGCTCTTTATTTAGCACACGATAAAATCGTGATGAAATCAATTCAAGGTTTGATTTAAATTTAACAAATCAAAAATATGGTGATTAACCTCATTTGAAGTGCAATTTTTATAAATTAATTAAAAAAAAAAATAAAAATATTTTTTATCTGAATATTGTTTGAAATTTTAAAATATTTTAAAATGCTAAAAAAAATAAAAATGTAATGACTGTAATAACAATGAGTAGTGTAAAGTAAAATGTTGTAAATAGTATTTTAACACCAACACACAATATACAAATTATCAATATTTGCAAAGGCAATTAATTAACAAATAATGAATCTAAATAAATTTTAAAAGAAAATAACAGCGAAAAATTTAGTATTTTTAATTAGTAATCTTAAGAGTTTTTTTTTCGAAATATATTATTATGGATACATGCATCTTAGTATTATGTCCGGTATTATCATTATATATATATGCTATCAAAAGATTGATGAAATTCTAGATAGGATCTTAAGATAGATCGTGCGTAAGCGTGAAACAGTTTTTAACTGATTATTTAAAATGTTTAGTGGCTAAAGTACTCGAAATATGACGCTTAGACTAATCAATTATATGTATAATTACTGACATTATACCACGCACAATAATGCTTATCTACATATTTGTATTCATTATACCTATATACTATTTTTATTCAAACACAACGCTAATTCATATTTTAACTGTAAAATATATTTTTACTTTATGCTAGAAGATAAACTCTGTATAATAATACCATATACGGTCAATATATGTAACATAAAGTTCTTAATGGGAAAAAAAAATTCAACATTAACATTGTCCCTAGCGAATTGCGAAAAAGCTTAATGTCCTATATAATAATTTAGCTTAAACTTAAATTTAAAAAATAAAATAAACAACCATTTCCTTCTTAATATTAATTTTAATTTATTATAAACTAAAAAAAAAATTAATTTAGAATGTCTTAATTTAATCATTTAAACGAGTCTTTTATTTGAAAATAAAAACGATAATAATATGTATATATTTAAATCTTTATATTTCTTTAAATTATTTGATGTTGTAATTAAAAGTACAAACAAAAATCTTGATAAATTTAAAATAATCTATTAAAAAGTCTTATAATTTATTTGCATGAAATTCATGCATTCAAAGTATAAATCTTATTTAGCTTGTCTTTTGCGATAGGACGGTAACGCCACTACATGAATTACCACTGAATATTCTTAAACATAAATTTGATACAAATTTAATATAGTAATCTGTTTGATTTAAAGTCATCATCAGTCTTCTTATTGGAATATATGTGTGTTTTAAACCATGGTAAATCTATAGCTAAAATATGTTTCATAATAAATTTTACATTCAGGAATTTCAATAGTGAGCGCTGTTTGTAACAAAATTATGAAAAAATGTATACTAAAATTTAAGATTTAAGATCCATTGGCATTACCATTTTTAAAAAGTAATGTTTAGGTAGATCCGTTTATCTTTATTTCGGAAATTTTATACGTACTTTATTCACACTACGTACTATTTTCAACTTTCAATAATATCAAACTAGTGTCCAGAAGACTCTACGTGTCTTAATTTTTTTTTCTCCTTTTTTTTTTTTAATTCCATGCAATGAACTTATTTTAAATAAACGAAATAAATTTATTTTGTTACTCATGTTTATCTTAATTACAACTCATTAATAACTCGTCTTATTTAAATTAACCTAAAGAAGAAAAAAAAATGAATCAGATTTTATTTCAGTTAATTTTTTATAAAACCACGAAAAAAAAATTGGTTATTTTTTGTAAATTCATACTATACATTTAAAAAACCGAAAAATGAAAAAAAAAAAAAAAACAACAAACATTTTTTAATAAATTAATCTAAAATGACAAATTTTTGCATCTTTTTTTTTAATGTTTTAAGTTATTTTTCATTTTTGGTTTACATGAGCACAATTTTCAAAAGATCAGGTCAGATTTATAATTTGAAAAACTGATAATTTGTTGTATATTTTAAACTTCAAAAAAACAAAAATTAATTACTGATGTTTTTAATTTAATTGGATGTCCCTTTTTATGTAAAAATAATAATAATAATAATAACATTCGTGATAATTTGTTTATATTTATTCCCATTTTCATTTGAGTCTAATATATAGAAAGAATAATGTAATTTAGTAATATGTACAGTCCAGTGGGGAATTTATAATATTTATATTATTATTATTATTATTGTAATGTTTATAAGACATTCGTATAATTAATAGTAAAACGATGTATATTTTTGTACTAAACAGGATAATAAAACAATTGCAATTGAAAGTACTGAATTAAAAATTGAAATACCTATGTGAGCCAAAATGATAGTATAGAAATATAGACTAATAAGATTTAATGTACAATCTTAAAAAGTTTTAATATGGATAATTATTTTGTTTATAAGAATCTTTAGATTATTTACATCATAGTAATAATAATTTCGCAATTTTACATCCTCTCTATTTTTTTTTTTATGATCAATAAACATAACATATATTTTCATTATATGATATAATCAAAAAAGTTAAATGTCTCATAAATACAAATTTTTGTTATTTTTATTTTGCTAATCTAAATATCTAAACGATATTGTTCTAAAACCACAATAAATTTTAATAAAAAAAAAATTTGAATGAAAAATAAAAAAAAATAAAAATAATCGCGGTTAACATATTATTTTTTATGAAATTCTATTTCATATTATTAAAAGTGACCGCATTATGCAATAATTCGATCATTATTTTTAAACAATTTATATGCGAAACAGAAGTATTATTTAAAATACACCCAAAAAAAAAAAAAGTTTATATTTGTTTATTTTGTCTTTGATCAGCTCTGCAGTTATAGTGTAAAAAGTATATCGCTTAAAAGCTTTTTTTTTTCCCAAAGTAAAAATTAACATTTGACAACAAAGAAGCAATTTGGCTAATTTTGTTGAGCATTCGAAAATTACGGCTTTTTACTAGAAAATTGCACTATTATCTGTGACCATTAACTCTCAGATTCAAAAAATAAAAACCTAGTATCAATAGTATCATATATGTATGATTAATTGAAAACAAAACTATAATGTCCTTACTGTATGTCAGAAGTCTCTCAGTCGAAATATGAACATCAGCACTCAATTTTAATTATTGATATCGATACTTATGTTACTGAATATCTGAGAATATCTGATAATATCTAACTTATTCACAATTTTTTGAAAAAAACTATGTAACCAACATTTCCGAGAATATTTTTTCTGGGTGATATTTTGATATGCAAATTAACATAAATTTATTTTGAAAAAAATAAAAAAATAAAAAAAAATTGTTTAACTGCATAACTAGAAGCGGTGGCGTCAATACAAAACAAAATCAAAAATTATGATATTTGTAACAATACAAAATACAAATAATCCAATTTTTTTTATTTTTTTTGTAGTTTGTTTGTAGTTTGTTTATACAATAATAATGTATTGATGATTATCGGAAAATGAAAATAACTATGAAATAAATTATTATGGAATATAAAATGTTGTATGCAATTTTTCACAATTAATCTTTTGCGGTTTATTATTTTTTAAATAAATTTCTGACTCTTAGAAATAAGATGATCGTATTGATAAAACTTTAATTGGAACCTCTAATTTGAGAATATTTTCTAAAAATTTTTTTATATAATTATTTCTAATTAAATCCACGGTCGTTTACAATATGTATATATTTGAAAGTTTCAGGTTCTTCGATTTACACGTAAATGTATGTGTTATGTGTAATTTTAAAAAGTTAGTATACGTTTTTAGTTTAAGTTCTACTTTTTTTTTAAAGAAGATAAATGAAAGAATGAAGAATTTGCATATAAATTATTAAACGCCGAATTTTTCAACAATCGAACATCTATGTGCACAATGAGATGAATTTGGATAAACGAACTTATTAAATTATATATATACTAATCGAAATACCCGGCTTTGCACGGTAGTCCCGAACTTATATTAATATAAAAACACTTTAATCCAGATTTTGTGCACTAAAAAAACAGAATTTCAAAATCGGCTTCTAAAGTAGCCCCCGGTCGGGACCTCGGATCAAAATTTCTAGTACCCTATAGCCATCTAGGGTCTCTAGGCTCTTTATTTTCAAAATTTTAAAATTTCGAAATTTGTTGTATAGCCCCCAATTGAGCCCTGGGACAACGGTTGGGGGCCTTTCAACATCCAGTTTGTTAAATAGGCTTTTCGGGTCCAACGCAGCAAAATTTTATTGGAATGTACCTAAATTGCAAAAATGGGTTCTGAGTTAGCCCTGCAGTCGGGGCTTCGGATAAAAATTTCTAGTACCCTATAACCATCTCAGGTCCCAGTGCTACTTAACTTCAAAATTTCAAAGTTTCAGGTTCTTCGATTTACACATAAATAAATGTATGTGTTATGTGTAATCTCAAAATTTAGTATACGTTTTTTTCAAGAAGATAAATGAAAGAATGAAGGATTGCATATAAAATTATTAAACGCCGAAATAATTTATTTAATTCTAGAATTTTTGAACAATCGAACATCTATGTGCACAATGAGATGAATTTGGATAAACGGACTGATTAAATTATCTATATATATATATAATTTAAGTTATAACTAGATACAATACAAGAACAAGAATAGCTAGTACATAGAATTTTGTTTAATTTTGCATTACTTAACATAAAGAATGGAAGAATCACTTTGAAATGAAAACTTATATTCAGAGAAAAATAAAATTGTTTATTCAAAAATATCATATGTTTCTTTTAGTATAAAAGCAAAATGCAGGTAATTTTTTAATAAATAAAGATAATAAAAATGATTATAGCTTTGCAACTACTTTCAGTTTTCAAAAAAAAAAAAAATATTATGTACCTCTTTTTGTATATTTTCAATATTAAGGTCATTCTAAAATTCATCCCACAATTTCATAAAGATATTATTTCCTAAACATCCCTAATACCACCGCAATACCACACACAAAGATTGAATTTTTAATTTCAGGAAATGAATTGTAAATTCGTGGGCTGGATTAAAATTGCTCTATTAAAGTGATCTTATTGTTGTTTGTTATATATTTTCTTCATCCTCTGTAATTTAAAAATTTAACAGTTAAGACCTTATAACTCTCAGAGTTAAAGGATTTTACAAACAACACAAAATTATTCTTCGATAGTGGGAAAAATAAATTCTTACAGGATAAGTAAAATATATATAGTTCAAGATGGAAATTGAAATCAGTTGTCAAACATGTGCGAAAAGGTTAAGAAGTTTAATAATACATATATATAATAATACATATATATAAATATACAATAGCCATAATACGCACAAATTGATTGACGCTTCCTTATAAACTGTACAATAGGTCCGACAGATTATATTAAAGTTAATTAAGTAAATAAATTGATAAATTTCAACAAAAATAATCTCGAAATTGCTAAAACACATGCCAAGTATCTTTCGTAGACATCAACTTCAAACTTCGAAGTCTACTCAGTTATTGTTTTGGTATAAAATAAATGGTAGTTATCGTACAAACAATTTAAACTATTTTTCAGCTGATTTTAAAAATAAATTATAAATTTCATTAGGTAGTTATATTATTTTTTTTATGTCTTCAAATTATCATTTGAACATTTGTTTTATTTTTCTTAAAATTTTATGTTTTTGTCTAGACTTAACTGCACCCAAAAATTAAAATTTCCTCTGCAATTTTTGGATTCAAACAAAAATCAATTTGTCATTGGACAAAATATTATTATCATATAAATTGCTACAAAATTATATTAAAAGTCAAATAAATACTTAAAAAAAAAAATGATTACAATTTCTCATATAGTTAATATATTCTCACTACACTATTTCTGTAGCGACATTGATAAAAAACTGATTATATATTTCTGCGGACCAATGTCAATCTGCTTGAGAACATGTCTCCGATTACCAATCGTATTTGCTCCATTTTGCATGAATCTCTAAAATTTTGTTTTTATTCCGTCTCTTCATTGTAAATAATGACTAATAATCCTGAAAGGAACACACATATTGATGAGTCTTAAAATTTCAAAATTTTCTTAATCCGTAGAACGTGTTTGACAACTGATTTCAATTTCCATGTTGAACTTTGTATTTTCTCAGCTTATAATAACATAATTTTGATTGGTGCGGATAATTCAACCGTAAAATCAATAGTATAACCATTGAAGACAAATAAAGCAGGTAAAATGGACCATTTAGTTAATCCCTGGAAACTGTAAAAGGGCATTAATTTTATACATATATTCGACTTAATTCTGTACTTTTTCTCTAAAAAAAAAGATCAGTATTTCAAATTATTATTTCCAAATATTTTAGCATACGATTATTTCGGATTTAAGAAAAATTAAGTCAGATGTTTTGCACACTTAAAGAATTAAAAAAATTGTTTTCAAATTCAAAAAAGATAAAACCAATATTTATATTTTATTTTTTTAACAATAAATGAAGTATGGACAGGACATAAGGTATTTTATATTATTGAGCATAAATATTAAAATGTTTATTAAAGTTTTTCCCAGGTGTTTTCATTAAATATTCCGTGAAGAAAATTGTTCCAAGATAATGTGAATATGACTGGATATGTTTGTAATTTTTATCGGTAACCAGTTCCTTTTATCCTTAAGCTAATATTCAAAACTACATCTCACAAAAAAATTTAAATAAAATTGACAGAGGTGTGTACCTCTGAATCAGGATTCTTTTAATGAACATACTAAATATTTATGGCAGCCTGTTAGAATCGTTCCACGCAACCCATATATACACGGTGTGTATTTGTATAAAAGTTTTTTAAGAGATTAGATTTAGTTGTTGCGCTTAATAAAAACTACAAATTCTTAATTCGATTCAGCTGAATTTAATTAATAATTCTAATTTTCCTGTTGCCATATTATTTGATTTTCAACAAGTCTTTAAGTATTTTATACTACTATGTTTATTTTATCTAAAAAAGACACTTATAAATAATATTATATACACTTCGCAGTTTGTAAAGAATTCAAGCTATACATAATCATCAATGATTTAAAAATAAAAAATAAAAAAAATTTAATGCATTTTGAATAAATGGAGTGCAATATGTCTTTTTGTTTTTACCATAACATTTTTATAATGCCAATATTTTCTTTTTTAATTCTTTTTCTTTATAATATTCTATTTAAAAAAAAAAAAATCAAATAGAAAATAACCTAAACATTTAGCCGCAAATATAATTTTATTTTTTTTTTCTCATATCGCACATTTAAAATAGCTTTCTCCACTTTGAATGTGATGTTTAGCTTGCAGAAATTAAACATAGAATATAATATGTAAAGAAATATATATTATACATATTTTCTTTTTTCTTAATTTATCGCATTAATGGAAAAATGATTCCCACCATTAATCTGGCTATGTACAAGTGGTCATTTAATATTTATAGATAGCTGTGATTTTGATCAAAAATAACGATGCAAAATAGATAAATTGCCTTTGGGAAGGTGTATACACTTTTTTTTTTTTTTCGATATTTAATTTAAAAAAAAAACATAAATATATTATAAGGTTTTTTTTTTTTTTGGTTAAAAATGTTTTATCAGGAAAAACATTAAACTTTATTTTAATAGAAAATACGCACAAAAAATTTCTTTAAAAAATTACTCATTATAAGTTCCGATTCAGTTTCTAGAAAGAAAAAATGATATTAAATATAAAGGCGAAGCTATAATGATAATAAATATAATGTACATTTTACCCCCCATTTACACATGGTCTTTTCGAAGATTAAAATCAAGATTTTTTTGAATGTGTGTGTAAAAGTTGTATAAAATTTTATACAACTTTTACTCACACATTCAAAAAAAATCTTTAAATCTTCGAAAACAGCCTGTGTAAATGGGAGGTTGAGTAAACATAAATGCTTTAGAAATTTTTTAGTGTATTCTATGTTTTCCAATCTCCTAAAATTATAATCAGCATTAGAGAGCATTAGAGATCAATCAATACTATTTCTAAAATTTACTAAGTAATAAATATATTACGACTATTTTTCCCCATTTATTCTATTTCGTCAACTTGTCTGTTTTTTTTTTCAAATTCTCTCTGATAATCAGAGTTGTAACATTTCAAATAATTCCCAATACCAAATACAAAGTAATTGTATTTGAAAAGTACTTAATTCTTTTTTAAAAAAGTAATTGGATTTGTTAAAGTACTGAATACAAAGTAATTGTATTTGAAAAGTACTGAATACTTTTTTCTAAAAGTAATTGGATTTGAAAAAGTACTGAATAAAAAGTAATTGTATTTGAAAAGTACTGAATAGTTTTTTCCAAAAGTAATTCGATTTGATAAAGTACTGAATAAAAAGTAATTGTATTTGAAAAGTACTGAAATATCAGTAGTATTATTTATAATTATTTTTTCTTATCGCTGCAGCTAAATTCGGTAGAAAAATAGCTAAAATAAAAATTATCTTCCATATGGTTAAAGAATACTAGGTACAATTATCACTCAAATGAATAAAATTACAAAATTTAGAAAAAGTGAGGATGCGCTGCCAAGAGAAAAAATGTGCCCTATGGGTTTCGGGGGAGGCGGCAGCCGTCCCCCATTCCCCGAAACACTTTTTACACGTAGAATAGGCTACGAAGAGCTTTTCCTTGTATGCATGTATGACGAAAGGCTTGCTAGCTTAGCCATTTGCTATTTATTTTTATTTATTTTGTTATTTATTTGTTAATTATGTATGTCCAATCGTATTCCAATTGTATTATTGTATGTAAATGAAGCATATTTTGTTTCGTGCTATTTGATTACCCACTCCTTTACAATGTTCTTTTTTTTTACTATTTCTGCATATATGTATATAAAATAATATTATGTTTTAATAATAATATTATAATATATAACTGTAGTTAAAATTAATTTAAAATAAAGTCTACTATAGTTATCATATTGGTGTGTATTATACATTTTTAAATGGTTTAATTAGTTAATTTAAATGTTTATAAGAATTTGCTTAAGATTTTTTTATTTTTAGATGAAAAAAAAAAAATATTTTGAAATACTTAACACTCTTCTCGTACTTTTATTTTAACACTCGTTTATATGGGTTTTTCAGTACTTTTCAAATACAATTACAAAAACATACAAAGTTATTTCAGTACTTTTCAAATACAATTACTTTCTATTCAGTACTTTATCAAATCCAATTACTTTTGGAAAAAAGTATTCAGTACTTTTCAAATACAATTACTTTTTATTCAGTACTTTATCAAATCCAATTACTTTTGGAAAAAAGTATTCAGTACTTTTCAAATACAATTACTTTGTATTCAGTACTTTTTCAAATCCAATCACTTTTCGAAAAAAGAATTCAGTACTTTTCAAATACAATTACTTTGTATTCAGTACTAGTATTCAGTACCAAAGTATTTGAATATTCACAACTCTGCTGATAATGTTACATTTCTGTCTAAAATAACATTTGAATTAAATCTGAAATGTTTAAATGTTTGTTACACTTTTGGCACATAAAATTAATAAATTAATTGATTAACATTCAGAAGATTAGGGGCTATATTAAAAATATCGGACAATGTAAAAGCACAAAATGGTCGATGTTGTAAATTTATATTATCTAGAGAAATGAAATATAAAATAAAAAAATAAAGTTTTAAATGCACTAACATAAAAGTTAGAATAAATTGGCTAGATTGTATATTGGCATCTCTCATGAAGGATATAATAAAGTTGATGGGTGCGCGTTTGGGACATATATTTTACATGTGATGTTGCACGTCTATTTATTTCTTTATTTTTTTTTTTGTTTTAAATTACATACTACAAGAAATTAATTACATATTATGTTTGACACTATTATTACCGTTTAATAGTTTAATAAAATGCCATAAAAAGAATAAATTGTTTCTGAATGTTATTTTATATTTTTAAATTAATGAAAAGAAATATTATGTACATAAAGTCCTTAAAATTTTTTATTGTTGTTAAATAAAATTTTTCATTTCTATAGAATTCTCAAAAATTAATTGCCTAAAAATATAAAATTAATAAAACATTGAAAAATATGCATTTTAAAATTAGTTTGATATTAATTGAAAATGAAAAGTAGTTAAATATTGAAAAAACATAAATTGTATATAAATTTATGATAATAGGTTATCATAATTGGTCTCTAAAATATAAGTTACGTTACGTAATAAAATCTTTAAACATGATAATTAAATAAAAAATAACATTAGTAAGAAATTCTTATATAACTTCTAGTATCCATGAAATTTTTTATATAATATGATTCCGAACAAATTTATTTTTTAAAGTCTTTTGAAAGATCAAGTAAACAGCACTACATTATTGCTCGACCATGGCTAAAATGAAATATTAATAGTTAGGCTGAATAAAAAATGATGGCATAATGTTCTAAATTTTGTATTAACCAAATCGATTGGACTGTGTAAAAATTCTTCAAATATTCAAGTATAATTTCCATGACTAATCATATACAAAATTATAATCAAGAAAATTAGGTCAACATTTTAGTTAATAGTTTTTAATAGTTAGAAAAAAATCTAAATTCCCATAAAAAAAAAACCACCAAGCAAAATATATATTTATTCTTCCAATTAGATCGATGCATTTAATTGTGAAAGCTATCTGAATAATATTTTGTTTTATTCTCATATAAAACATTATAAATAATGTCTGTTATATATATATTTAGAAAATGAATTAAGTTAAAGAAAAATTTTAACAAATTTTTTATTATTTTTACCAACAAAGAGAAAAAAAAAACCAATAAACATATTTGAATTACTTTTTATATTGCTGTTCTGAAATACTTTACAATAGTCCAACAATCACAATAAATGAAGGCGTTAATTGGCTAAAAAATATTTATTTCGGTTAAATTGAAGTCATTGTACTTTTTCTTAACGCACTTAATTTTGTTTTTATATGTTTATTTACAATTTACATAATAAATTCATTTTAAAAGGAAACAAAAAATTTAACATTTAATTTAAAACTTGTGAAGCATTTTAATGTCTGCCAAAAAATTCTTACCTATACCTATATATATAATGTGGAATACTGTATTGTAAACATTTCACAAAGAACTATCATAATCAAATTAAGAAAAAACATGAATGTTCGAGGAGACTTTCTTTTATTTACATCTTTTTGCATTACATTATTGCTCAACAGAAGCGAACGAAATATTAGTTGCTAAGCTGTAGTATAATGAGTATAATGATGTTGATGATGGGACTTTCATTTTTAGTGTTAGATTGTTTAAAACTTTCTCGGAGTGAGTTTTAAGGAATAATTTTACTCAAAAAAAGTTGACCTCAAAATAATTGACAAGTTATTTTTATTTTTATCCAAAAATTGCACATGCAAAAAATCATCATTAGCGGAAGGAGAAATTGTCCAAGCTTCTGGTCATCCATTTAATACACAGGATATTAGTTTAATTCGTGGGGAATATTAATGAATTCTTTTTTTTTTTCTCATTTTCAGGCAAATAAAAAAAAAAAGATTCCGATTTTAAATAATTTATTACTTATTTTTTTAACAGAATTTTTCTAATCTTTTTAACTACAATGTCAAAATAATTTTCTATCATTAAAATGTTAAACAAAAAACCAAAAAAAAAAAAAAAAAGAATGTTTTCCTCATTGTAGATTAATTTCATACAAGATTTTTATTTTAGTGATAAGACCTGATTGTTATTATTCAACAAAATTGAAAAATTATTTGATAATGTTCTTTAAAATTATTATCATGTCTAATCGATGACATTGGAAATTTTTTTTGTTCTAAACACATTACATTTGTATAAATTCTTATGATAATAAGAAATATATGTAGGTATATATTTTATATTCAAAACTAATTTATTTCTATGTAAAATTTGAATTATCACTTTAAGTTTAGTGATATTCTATATATAATAATGAAGAAGAAAAAAATAAATAAATAAAAATAAAAATTACCCATAAATATAAAGAAAACATTATGTTTCTTTTTATCACTTATGTCGGGAAGTGTTAAAAGAATCAAAAAGATTAATTGAATTTTTTTTATTTATTAGTTAAATACAAAATATTTTTTAACCTGTTTTTAAGAATTTTTCAATACAAAATACAAAATTCTAAATGAAAAATTAATGCACTCAATCAATCATATTACGTAATTAAATTCAATTTTCATGTAGAAGCTTGGCTTCAAAACTAATTTTATATAATTGTACATAATAGTTTTAATTTGATATTGATAAATGTTAAAATGATATAGCTTTTTTTATGCTTTTAAAACTTTTTTTTTTTTTTTTTTTAAATCGAAATAGGTCTTAACTTTTTCGATTTTGGTTTGCGTTTTTACAAAAAAAAAAATCAATGAAATTTACAAATCATTCATATAACAAATCATTTGTAGGAAAAAAAAGTTTAAACAAAAACCAAACTTGCCCAAAAACTTAAATTTAGATTTATTTATTTTTGAGATTTCTCGTATATGGCTAAACTGGACGATGGGTTTTATAAGAATGAAAATTAGACGGTTCTTTGAATAATAATTTTTCTATTTAAAAATTTAAACTTATTGATCTTCTCAAGGTAATATTTTTATTTCTTGATGTGTCTTTAAAACCAAAATTAATAATTTTTATTGGTTAAACAAAAAAATTAATTTTTTAAAATTATATAAATATTTTTTAATAAGAGTGATAAAAGTTTTAATTAAGAATGGCCATCAATTAGAAGTATATAATTAATAATTTTATTTTTATTGTGCTAAAGGAAACCCAATTGATAATAAAATTTTCCTTCATATTATTAAATATAAATGTAGCATTATATACCACTATATACAAACATTGATTTTAGTACAAACATAGATCTAAAAATTAAAATAAAACAATAATTAAAGGTTCTGGTAATATGAAAGGTAGAGGTTGCTACAGTGGTTTGATGAATTAAACTAATTATTGGCAACAGATTAATCTTATCATAATAACTTATAATAAAAAGAATATTTTATAGAAAGAAACTTGAAGACAAATTCAGTATTTGATTGACTGACAAAACAATAATTGTATCAATAATTTGTGGATGGATACAGTAGTACACAGAAAACAAATTAATTGGACTCGATTTTATATAAACTTTCAATAGCTTTAGTTTGAAAAATAATATTCTTATAAATATGATAAAGTCATCAGTTATTCGTTGAATCCATTTGCTTTATCATCTTTGTTGGAACAAAAATTTAATTTTTAACTGAGATCATCATTTAAGTATAAAACAAAATATATATTTTTTATTTTAAAACAAATGCATTTTATTATCAAATCACCATTCTCTTTGAAATCATCAAGGACGTTTCTAAATAAGATAATTTTTTTTTTCTATTTCCCATACGATGACACTAAAGAAAATTCAACACCTGATGATTTTGTATTCATTCTATTTTATTTTCATTGAATCACAATCTAATTTTTGCTATGATTTGATAATTATTTTGCATTTTTTTTCCTATAATAAAACTCGCCACAGAATTTTTTAAATGCACCTGTTTTTTGTTTATTTATTTTTTTTATATTAATTTTTTTTTTTTAACAATATCATTTTTTTTTTTAGACTTAGTAAAATATTATTAAATAATATTATCAATATAAGATAAATGAAATTGTTAAAAAAAGATTCTTAATATTTATTTATTTGTTAGAAAAAAAAAACACTCCTTTTCTTTTATTGGCAAGACGAAAATGAGAATAATCGTGAAAAGGCAAATTAATCGAAGTGAGCTTTTTAATTACTAGACAAGGTGTTTTAATATTCTTTTCTCAATAATATTTCTAATGAGAAACTACTGATAAAGTAAAATCGTTTTCTCCATCAACTTCAAACTAGGTCGTACCCAATTTTTGAAACTTCTCATGTTAAGTTTCTCATCTTCATTACAATTTAAATTAATTATATCTTCTGGAAAATAATTAATAAGATACTTTTAGTTTTTATGATAGTTTTTGTGTTTCAAGTCCTTAACCTATGAACTGGCCGCTAAACTGTCAATCACAAAGGGCTTTTCGGTACTCTGTATAATAATTCCATATTTTTATTCTACAATTTAATGATATTAATATAATATTAAAAGAAAAAAAAACCAGTTTAATAAATGAAGATATATTTTATTGCATTTTTAACACTATTTAACAGCTAGATATTGACTATAATAATAAATAATTTTTACATAAGAAAAGATAAAATTCTGGTGTTCTGTTAAGTTATCACTGAATAAATTTTCTTTAGCTTTGCATCTGCTAATGGGCTGTCTTTGTGACATCATTATTCATTTATAAATACAATTTTTTTATTTTGTATATATACAAACAAACGATATAAAAATGTTTAAATTTAATTTTTTCGATAAATTCATCTTCATTGAATATTTATTATTATTATTATTTTTTTTTTTTTGCTATTTATTTATTATAATAAGCATACATAGTTATTTACCTATTTAAATATTCAATTGAAAAAATACTTAAAATATATACAGTATAAAATATAAATTATGGAAATACATTATTTTATTATTTCAATATAATAATTATTGTTTAACTTAAAATAATTTAAAAAAAATAAATAAAAATTCAATAATTATTTATTTTTACATAAATAATAATCGAAATAAAGAGCAATAAAAATGTTAAGCTTCTTTAAGCAGAATGGTCTCTAAGAAATTTATTCCTGGCGGTAAAATTTAAAGCTTAATGATTGTGAAATTTTTACTAAGCATTGAATATTGGCCGTCCCTCATATTGAAAGATAGTCTTAGTTCTACAGTCGAGTAAAAGAACAATTTATGTTAGTAAAGCAAGTTTACTTTTAACTATGATGAGTTTCTAGCTTAATATTTTGTTTATTGGATCACAAACTGTTAGTCTAGTTCAGTGTTTCCCAAAGTGGGGCGCACGCCCCACCAGTGGGGCGGGGAAATTTTCAGGGGGCAATTGTAAAATCATATTTAGTGGAATGCGGCTTTAGTGGAGTTATCGATTTGGTCACAAAAAAAAATCGTCTAGAAATCACCAAACGTGGTGATTTACGGTAAAATTAACAAAATTTACACCAAAAATTAATAAGCCCACATAAAGTGCTATCATCACATTGACTTATCTTTTCAATAAAGTCAAATATAAAACAGTATTACCTTTTCCCGTTTTATTTATATATATATTTAATGTTATATTTTTTCAGAGTAGGGGAGCATTCAAAATCTTTGACGTGTTGTAGTGGGCCCTGAATGAAATAAAGTTGGGAAACACTGGTCTAGTGGTTAGTCGATAGAAATTCCTTTCTACAAAATGAAGTGCAATAAAAGAAGAATATATATTCTATATTTATATATGTATATAATTATAAAAATTTTTTCTGCTTACATGAAAATAGAAAAAAAAAAAACATTTTTTTTTCTCATTTGTAAAATCAATAAATGTAAAGGTCATTTGATTATTATTATTATTGTATTAAAATAAAATAATATTAAAAAACAGGAACAGAAAAAAAAAAATTTAAGATAATATTTTACACGATTCATCTGAATAATTTGAGCTTGATTATTGAAACAAAGAATAAAAAACATCATAATTCTTTTGCATAGTTGAATTTTTTTCTATGGAAAAATTCAATTTGATTTCACAATTGCAAATAATTTATAATTTGTTTTGGTGGTCATTTGTGTCATAAATTTTTTCGACTAAAATTCTTTTTTTTTTCCCGAAATAAATTTAGTACAAGGTTTATATTAAAAATAATTCGCATATCCTAATTAAAAATTTCAATGCATTGTGATATTTATCAAGGAGTATTTTGATTAAAAAAAAAGTTATACTAAAAAAGATAGCTTTTACAGCTATATATTCTCTGTATCAAATGATACCTCGAATGATATTTTCAGCGTGATACAGTGTTTTATACAAGACTATCATAATTTTTTATTTTTTCTTAAAAAAATATTTTTTTTGTAAACCTATATTTCAGAATAAATTCGAAAATAAACTTTTTATGAAAGACATAGTTTTCCCATGCTCTTTCTAAACTTTTCTGAGAAAAAATTATATTAATAATTTATCAATGTGAGCTTAATTAAAAATTCCTATAATTTTATAAATGAGGGCCATTTATAATTTTCTCTACTCATAGGTTTTATTGAAAAAAAGAAAAAACAAATGTATAATATAGCTACACAGATATTTAAAAATAAATAAATTTGAAAATCGCTTTTTTTTTTTACTTCAAAGAAAAGTAATTCACACATCTGCTTTTTTTTCGAATTTTTATTTCATTAAAATTAAGCTAAAATTGAATTAACTATATGAATAAAATAGATTTTGAATAAAGACCAAACTCAGTTTTAAAAAGTAAAAGCTTTCGGGGGAAAAAAAATGGAGGGTTATGAAGATCAAAAATTTCTACTCAATTAATCATTTTCGGTCAATTTATATTTTATTTTTTTAATTTCTTGTAAAACGTAAAACCATATTAATTTACCGCCTTAAATTTTACTTCGTAAAATATAATATTAAATTTAAAACAAAAAAATAAATTAATTTAAACTTTTTTTTATTTCAGGTATATGCATGCATATGAATCATTATATATTATCTAATTTTACACCTTAAAAATCAGAAAATCATATCGATCATCTGATTGTAATACCTCCGAAATGTACTTGTTTCCAAAATTAAATTTTTGGCTCATTGTGAGTTGTTCTCAATTCTACAACATTGTTTGCTAGCTGAAAGATATGTATTATATGGATATGTGGTGAAAATGATTTAAATGAATAATTTGCAACAAATAATAGAATTTTCGTACAAAAACTTTTTTTGATATTTTTTCTTACTTCTTTAATTTTTTTACAAAAGCTGATGGGAGCTATCAGAAAGAAACGATGGACTAACTTCTTTAAATTTCTTTCATTCTTAAGTAAATTCTTGGTCTCTTTGAAAGATCCAAAAGTGATAATAATTCGTTATAAAGTAATCATCAATTTACAGTGAAAATATTGAATTTAGAACTAGGATAAAAATATTTTTGATAAATCCATCTTATTGACAGAGAAAAAATTGTATACTTCCAAAAAACATGTATTCTAGTTAATTACATTTCTTTGCTATAAATACAAATATATTTCTTCAATATAATAAAGTATTACACAGCAAATAATTTTGATTTTAAAATTTTGTGATTCATATAAAATATCAATATCTTATTTTTGAAATAACCAATTTTTGATGTATCAAGAAGGTTGAGTGCAATAAAACGTATTAAAGTTTCAAAATCGTAGAAATTTGAACACAACTAATTAAATTTTATTTTATATTAACGCTAAGAGTGTTCGGAAAATTCGAGAATAGTGAATTTAATATATTTGATCAAAACTTCATTTTATAAAGATGAATTGAATTCAATTTTATTTTATTTTCTAATTTTTTTATTTTAACACATCAATTAATAATAATTGTAATCAGAAATAAAATGTAAAATTAAGCAAATTCATCAACGCTTGTCATTTTTATTTTTATTTTTAACAAGAAATAACTTTTTTTGTTACAAATTTTTTTTTTTTTTGTTAATTTTGTTGAACTGATCCATCATCAGTTGTCTTAATGACTCTTAACATTTTTATAAAAATGTTAGGAAACAAATAGATATTGAACATCTTTTTTTTTTTCATTAGATTTCAATTAAACTGTTTCACAACAATATAATATTGGAGAAAATAATTTTTTTAGGGAAACAAAAAAATCATTGATCTGTCCATCAAATAATTAAATTTGTCTTAATTTCACATTGATATTTTGGCACACAATATAATATTAATAATTTCACTTAAAATATTGATTGATAACTCTATAGGAATTAAATTTGATTCCTGTATTCCCATTTATGGTGGAAATTCATAGTAATTTAGTACTGTTTATTTAAAAAATTATTTAATATTATTTCAAAAAGTCTTGTCAAAAGGTTTAATATTTTTGTGAAACTTTTTCCGTGTTATTTTATTGGTAAATTTTCGTCATCTCTAATTATTAAGAACAACTATTGGTTGATTTTATTTATTAATTATATAACATGTATATACAAAACCGCCAATTGGAAATAAAATGATTTTTTTAACAACCACGTAATTCATTTGAATTCAATTTTTTTATTTAAGTTATCATTTCTATTTTTACAACTCTTACATTTGGTGATTTTGAGATTAAACATTTAACAATTTAATTATTTATTCATTTTTAATGCAACCTTATATACATATTTTTATTTTTAATTCAACAACCACGTAATAAATCTAATTGTAATTTTTGGCAATTTTATACATTGAGGTGTATACATTTTAATTCATGACATACGAGTATAAGAATAAAATACCAAATCGTGTATATCTATTATTTGTTGTAAAATCATATATATTTTTTGAGGAAAATCTGTCTGAAGCTAAGTCAGAAAAAAAAAATCATGAATTTATAATTTGTTTCAACTCGAGACTATTATTGATGGTAGATTTTATTTTTATAGACACGTTGATGATGTTACAAGTAAATCCACTGATACTTAATGTATAATATTTTTTAATCTTATCCCATAAAAAATGGTCAGTTTTTTCTGAGTAAAATGTGAATTATCAGTATTTGGAAAAAATTTGTATGCATTTAAACTTTAAAGTATCCCATGGGCACTGTACAACATTATATATATATATATATGTATAAGTTAAGCAAAGCATGAATGGAACATATTTTTTTACATTGTTATTTTATACAAAAAAAAACATATTTTTATTTTATTTATTTGGTTTTTTTTTTTTTGTTATTTAGGTTTTATCAAAGTACTAGACTTTGTGGAGTTATGATGTGTATTCAAGAAAAAAAAAATAAATAAAAAAAAATATATCTCACTGAATATCGTTATTATTCTGGAAATTATTAATGTAAATAGTAAAAAAAAAAAAAAAAAAAATAAACAAAATGAATTTCAGTGAATTTTCATGACAGATTAACTGATTGTAAAAGATGAAGTGAATACAACACATTAAATCCTAAATGAAATCGTGTTAAATGAATTCAAATATAAATTTTATAGTTAATTCAGTGTTATTATGAATTTTTATTTTATTTTTATTTAAAAATTATTTACTTATTTGATAAAATACTAAATGCTTATATGGTTTCGTTATTATGCTACACAATTTAACATATTTCAGCTTTTATACCAGTTCGCTAATGCTATAGTTTGATAAGGAATATGTAACTTGTTCTTAGAACTCATAGAGTTATTCTTTTATAACTTCGAAAATAAAAATATAAGAATCTTTCGCGATATTCAGTATTAAAACGTTGCGATTTTTAATTCTTTTCTTAAACTTTAACTTTTCAGTCAATAACCTTATTTAAAATTAGCTTTATGTTGGAGTTCGGTTTTGCTTAACTGATTTTAATGTTCAAAGTAATTTTATGAAATTTAAATTTAAAAAAAAAACACTTTATTCAAGTTATAATTTATTATTTGGACATATGTACAATTAAGGAATCATAACAAAGGATTTAATTGGAATAAAAAGCATTAAAATGACATTTTGTGCAATTAATTTTATATTTAATTTTAAATTTAATTTTTAAATTTAATTTAAATTTAATTTTAAAATTAAAATTGTTTAGCTTGTAATTTTATTTGTTCCCATATAATTTCTGCAAACATTAAAAAGACAAAAAAAATCATTGAAATCAGTGAAATGATAATAGACATCATTGCTATATCAAGCACCAAAAAACATTTTGATAAACTAAAGATTCAGTAGTATACATAGTTGCCGCAAAAAAACCGTCATGTTTTTCAAATCAGGAATTAGATTTTTTATAAAATTAAAGCTCACACACGAATAATTTAATTCTGTGGCTTTTAGATGAACAAAATCGAAACTTTTTGTAATAGATTCGACGTATTACTTCAATCGAAATATTTTCCTCATACGAATAAAATGGTAGATCTTTAATGAAAAATTTTTTTTCTTACAAATTTCTTATTTTTTCTATATATATATTTTTAATTTCGACGGCATAATGTTAACAAAATTAAATAAAAAAAAATGCTTTTATAATGTTCCGATTGCTTCAAAATTAATTCATTTAATGTTCTAAAAGTGAAAGCAGTTATTAATAAAATAAAATGGTGACATAAAACAAAATTCACAAAATTATTTTTCAAATTTTTTTTTTTTGTTAATTTAAAAAAAAAAAATTAAATAAAAATTTCGAAGATCTTTATCTTATTTTTTGGTCAATTTTATTTATGACTCGACTTTTTTTTTTCATAAAAATGTTAAAACATTATTCAAATGGAATATAAAGGATTTGGGAATATTTCTTTAATACATATTTAATATCTTTCATTCATGCAAACTAAAGTTATTTTCTTATTGATCTTATAGTTACGGCAGATTTTTTCACAACAGTATAGTTGAAAAAAAAAAAAAAAAAAAAAAATAGCTTCAGTTTATGGTGCAACAATTTTCAAAAGTTAAGCGAATTAAATTTCTACAATAAGATTTGAGAGATGTTCCCAACTCTTGAATTTTTGTAGCTTTAAAAGAATGATATAATGTTCAAGTTAAGTTTATCATAATATTAGACTTCTTTAATATTATAAATATTTTTAAAATGAGAAAATTATCAATTTTATATTCGATTTACTTAATTTGTTTGAGTCTTATATAAATAGAAGTATTTCAGTGGTAATTTATCATATTTACTATATTATATTTTATCTTGATTCTGATATAGTACTAACGCTATTTTAAGCTTAAAAATCCCTAGAAAAATTTACATGACCTATAAACATTATTATTACTTGAATGTAAAAATAATGATTTTTTAATTTGTTTTATAAGGAAAAAAATTTCACCCCATAATCTTAATTTCATGATCTTTTTGTCATAAAATTTAATCACGTCCAAAATTTCGGTTGGTTTTTTTTTTCTTCAATTTTATAAAAAACAATCCCCAAAATAATAAAAAAAAAAAAAAAATTTTTATAATAAAATTGAACAAATTAAGAACATTTTAATAAAAATGTGTATACGAAAAAAAATAAAGAAATTGTAGGTACAAACATGTTGACGCAATGACAGTCTTCTGAACAGTCTTTCTGAAAATATTGAGACTATAGCTCAATTTCACCAAACGATTAAGATATTTTGTTTTTATTCTAAATGGGTCCGACCAAATGGGTACTTTTTTTCCACAATTTACAATGAGTTTAGTCTCCAAAATTTGTCTGTTCTACAACATCACTGCCAATTCAAAAATATTTAAAAAAATGATATATAAAAAATTGGTTTAGCTTTTGAACCGAAGTCTTTAAGCAAGCGATATGTTAATAGCTTCGTAATTAAAATTACAATATTTCTGTGAAAAATTGGCTGAAGAAAAATATTTTTTTTTTTTACTTATAAAAGTAATAATAATTTCATATCAAGAAATCATCTATAAATATATACAAAATAATAAGAAAAAAAATTATTACGAAAAGCTTAACTCAATTTTCTCCATTGTTTCTTATCATGAACAATTAAAAAAAAAAAAAAAGTATAATTTTATGAGTTTGTGGTCCTCAATAATTTTGCTTTTTTTTTTTGTTGAAAAAAAAAAATGTATCGATCATAAAAATTACAATTTAATTTTATTACCTACTGTTACTCCCAATTCATAAAAAATATATCTACCAAAAAAAAAAATATTTTGCAACAGTTAAAATTTTGTTGAGTCATTGCCGTTTTTTTTGTTTTTTTTTAAGTAAAATTCAAAAATTAAATTTTATTTTTTTTTAATTTCAATTTCTTTATCACGTAATGCAAGCTTAAGCCTAACAGAGGAGTGTAGCGCCAGAGCTTAAAACAGTACAATTTTAGTATAGAGATTTACACTATGGAAAAAATAATATAGGTAGCAACTTGAAAAAAAAACTACAAAAACAAATTTTTAATTTAGAGAATTTGCATGAAATATTTGCTTCAATAAAACTAATATATTTAAAAAATTTGTTTGTAGAAAAACAGATTTACAAACTGTTTCTAATTAATAATAAATTTTCTTCCTTAATTTTAAGGTAATTTTAAGGACTTCTGTCATTGTTATGTTGACTGTCAAACTATACAAAATAACTTGGCGGTTCGATTCCCACCCCAAGTCCCCAAACTGTTTGTGTTTTATTTTTGGATGTGATTCTAAGTTTATTTTACCTCATCATCGAATAACGATGTTTGGTTTTATTTCTTCACAATTTGTCAGCAGATAGACTTTATCATATACAAAAATTTGGTGTTGAAGTTCTTTCAAATTTAAAAAAAAAAATTAAAAATTTATTTATTAACAAGAAGAAATAATTAAAAAAAAAAAAAAATAATAGTCATTAATAAGTTTAGATATTTAAAGATTTGAATATTTCAGACTTACGCAATTAGAACTATTTTAGAATGTCATTAATCAAATATAATTCTAAATACCAAATTTTGGTTATTCGTTAATTAAGTGAGATTTTCTAACACACTAATTTATACCTCAGTCCCATTTAAAAGTTTTCATTATAAATTCTTATGGTAAAAAAAAAAACAAAAAACCAAAAACAAAAATAATGAATATCTGATTAATTTTTTTTATCCTCAATCAGATTCGCTTCATTCATGTTTTTTTATTATATTTTTTTTTTTTTCATACATTTTGAATAAATGTGCACGTGATAGAAAAATAATTTTCCCAACTAAGTACATTTTTCTGTAACTGTAATTATTAAATGATCAAGCAAAAAAAAAAAAGAATATAAAGGCAATAATATCATCTTTAAAAGTCACGCCCCAGTTTTTATTTTAATGTTCCTCCATTTAATATCTTGAAGACTTAGAAAAAAAAAATGTAAAAAAAAATAAATTAGATACACATAAATAAATAAAATCGATCTAACTCTCATTTGAAAAAAAAAATGTGTATATAAATTCAAAGTTAAAAAATAAATAAAAGATGCAAATATTGCAAATTTTGTATTTAGCTATATTCATTTTTTTTTTTGTTTATTTTTAACAAGTCATCATGATACGAGTTAGTGAGAGATGGAGAGAAAAATTAAGATGATAAAGCGAAATAGATTTTTTTTATTAGAATATGATTTTTATATTTATTTTGTAATATAAACCATTTGTATGGTGTAATACTAATCAAAAAATTCTGATTCTGTTTGTCCATTTGTTCAGATTTCATGGGAAACTAAAATTCATTATTTTTCTTGAATAAAATTCGAAGCAACATTACTGTCAGTGCTTTTGTTGGTTTCAGAATTTGATTAAAAAAATAATTTTTAATCTAACTATGCTTCAAGCGCTTAAACGATCGTAAATTAAATAAATTGAAATTTATTTTTGGGCGCATGTGGGTCCCATTCATTTTTCATTTTCATCAGTTTTAGTTTTGTTGTAGAGTACTACATATTTCTAGATCTAGACCTAGAGGATATATATTAGAATATTACTTTGAGTAAAATAATAATATTTTCAGAAAGAGCAAATGCAACGGATATGGATGTAACCGAAATGGAAAAATAGTTGGCCTTCGAGAATAAAATGTTCACAATCGGTTCGTGAATGGACGAAATTTGAAACTATTGAAATGGCATGCGCAACAAATTTTTATTAATGTATCTAATAAATTTTTATTTATAAACCATGTGGTATATTTTTATACTGAAATTGGAATAAATAATGTGAAGAAAAACATTTTGATTGGTTTAATTTATTTTTAATGTGTATTTGTATTTAAACTCATTTCTTTAAAGACTATATAATTCGTTCAAGTAATCTCTCACGAGATCATAATATTTCTGTTGTGTTTCTCCCTGCACCTTTCAGTTGCCTTTTTTGATAGAAACTTTTTTTCTGATTGAAAAATTTAATTTTTAAATACATTTCGTATGTACCATCATTATAAACAGAGAACCAAAAAAAAAAAATTAATAAAAATCTTCTGTAACTCAGTTCATACAGATTGTAAATGTCGATAAAGTAGAAAATAAAATATTAAGAGAATTAAAAATATCTATAAAACTCAAAAATTGTTAAATCTGCAAAAACAGAATTAAATATTTTATTTCCGAGCACATCAAATAACATTTATGTGTAAGTATTGTGTATACAGATACCTATAAAGATATCTATAAAGTATAATTTTAATCAATATTATTTTGTTTTTATATTGAAGCTTGTAATGCCAAAAATACCAATCGACAACATAAAAATAAAATTAGGGCAGAAATCAAAGAATAAGTAAAATTCACATTGAAATTTTTCTTCTTGTATCAGGACAGTGATGTTAAAATCTAGAAGAATAAGGAAATATAGTGTTTTTTCTTTTTTTTAAGGTGCATTAGCACGCATCATGAATTTGGATATTGGAACATTTTGTCTTTTTCGAAACTTAAATATAGTCTACTGCAAAATTCGATAAATTAAAAAATGTCCTTAAATCATGATTATTGATACAAATGATAAACAAAACTAATTATAAGTAATAAATATTTTCAAACATCTGTAAGTATGTATCTGTATCTTATGTTAATATTAAAATACTGCTTCTCTTTTATTTTCATAATAACTATCTTATACTATGCAGTGGTTGTCTGCAAAAATTCATAACAGATACACAAATAGTTAAATATAGAATTTTTATTTTTTTTGCCCTCTCTATTAATATTATGCAGGTAAATAAAAGGAATTTAAAATATGCGTCATTCTCTTTGCTTGGTACACTATCGGTTATGTTATCTTAACTTGGTGAGTATGAGCACAAAATTAAATAATAATAAAAAGTTATATATGTGTATTATATATTCAACATTTTTGTTAGGAAGATCATCTTTCTTATATTTTATGTAATTTTATTATATGTAGTTGTGCGATCGCGAGCATTCAAGAAGATATTGCAAGAGCATAGTTATTTTTAACTGGTTTTAATATTTTTTTTTCTTTTTATTATTATTATTTTTATATTTATTATTATTATTATTTTTTTTTTTGTAATTTCAGTTTTCCGTCTAAAAAGTTTTTTATATTAAGTAAGAAATCAGTTGAAGATTATTGTTCGCGGTGTTTATAAGATTTGTTAGCGCAAATTTGTAAAAAAAAAAAAAAAAAATTTCTTTCTAATTGACGTTCAAAAAAACATTATTATTTCTATAGTAAGAAAAATATTTTTTTTTAATTGAACAAAAAAAAAGGAAAAAAAAAGAAAATTGAGAATAAAAAATTATAAAATTTAAACTAATTAAAGCATTGCCGGCGCAGATTTAAATTTGGCGCATTTTTTTTACAATTCATCAGCTGTTTTTCGGTTTATTTATTTTTTTTTCATTTTGTAAAAAATTCACTTCACATAACAAAAAAAAACCAAAACATGCTTATTCAATTTCGATTATATATATTTCTAAAATTAAACAATTCACAAAAAAATTAAAAAAACTAACGAGATGATACAATTTTGAAAATAACTACCTTTTATAAAAAAAAAAAAAACAAAAAAAAAAGTTTAATAAATATTATTTTTACTGAAATAAAATTAATACATTATATACAATTTTTTTTTTGGTGTAATGGAAATTAAATGTAAACAAATTAAATTAATAAGATAATATTTTTTTTTAGAAAGTTATTAAAATTAAATTTGACAGCTGTCAGGATTAATATGAAAAATTATTTTACACATTAATCAGAATAATTATTGGGAGTAAAAAACAAAATTTTTGGAAAAGGTAAGTCTCATGTGAAAAATTAATTTCAATATCAAAAAAAGAAAATCTGAAATTTGAAATGAGTATAAAAATGAGTATAATAAATCAATTCGAATACTTAGAATCGAAATATCTCAAGAAAGTTACTAGATTTTTGGGTAACACGTGAATGAAAAAAAATCGGAAAAAATTTACCACTGCTTTCTTTTTTTAATAAACTATTAATTTACACATACAGCTATGCCGAGGTTACTCAAAATTTAAATTATACCTATAGTTATTACAAAATTTTTGTTCTACAACGACAGCACATATGAAAAATATAAAAAAACCCTAGTTAATATAAGAAATCATTATATTTGGACCCTACTGACCGAAATCTTCATAAAATTTAAAAATAAATATTGAAAAAAAAACAAATAAATAATGTTTCATACACTTAAAAGTAAGAACTCATTAATCTGAATTTTATTTGCAAGAAAATGAAAATAAAAAGTTAAATGTAAATATTAACGCATTAAAAAATTATCAAGTGCAAATATTGAACCAAAGAGAGAAAAAAAAATTCTTCGTGTGTGTTTTTAAGTTTTTATGCAATTTCTTAAGGCGGGTACTTGTGTACCTATTTTTCAAATATTTTACTTTTTAATAACTATATTATTCCCTTTTTTTCAATAAAGAAAGATTATCAGCCGACAAATTTTAATTTTTAAATGCTGAAAATTATATAAATCAATTTTAAATGAAAATTTTGGCTCCACACAAGAACCCACAGTTCCGAGCTTTTGAATCTCTCGATATAGATAAAAAAAATTTGACGGTTGCAAAATAATGTTTAAAGTATTTTAAAATTTAAGAAAATGTAACTT
>OZ023274.1:17969075-18017636 GCA_964007475.1 Hybos culiciformis
TATGTATATAAATTGTTTACACACAATTTTCTAAACTTACGTCATACTTGATCAATATTATTTTTTTATTTAAAACCATAATTAAATTTTTTTATGCAATCTAGATCAATAAAGATATACTGACTGATCTATAAATTTAAGTAGTTAAAATTAATTTATTGAATTTTTTAATCTGTAATTTCTAATTAATTTTTAAATGGTTGACAAATGAAGAAAAGTCCTGTTGTCTGTTGGTGTAAAAAACTAATGTAAATCAAGAATTTTTTTCTTTTTCAGAACAAAAAACATATTTTCGGAAGTTTTGTATTCTCAATAATTACACAATAAATACTGAAATATGGTTGACTTAATGGAACAAACGTAAACGTACATTCTTTTCTTATACATAATTCTTAAAAAAAAAAGGAAATCTTAAATGAATAAATTTTTTTGTACTTTTTTTCTTTTCTGTTTTTATGATAATTCTGAATTAACATAGAAAAAAAAAATTTTCAAGCCTTTCCCAGTTTTTTCTTTTTCATTTTTTTTTTGGAAATTTAATAAGCCAATAATTCACATCTTTTATCATTAACACAGTTCAGGCTATTAAAAAACAAAAAAAATATGGATTAAATTTATAAAGATAACCAAACTCGCAAATTGCAAATTGATTACAGGAAAAAATTAAATTTGATCTCTTTTCCTTTATTTCTTCTTAAATTCTAAATGGTCAATTTAGTGGAGTTTTAAGTGCTACAATTTACATGCTGATTTTTCATTTTTAGTTTTATATATTTTAAATTGCATTTTTTTTTTTTTTTTTTTAATTTTAATTCAAATTTATTATGACAAAACAAAACATTTATTGAAGTGCATACCTATATAATAAAAAATTATATTCGGAAATTAATGAAATCAGATTACAAAAAAAAAATTATGGATTTATTTTAACTCTTTGCTGCTTGGAAAAAATGTTTTCAAGAAGTGCAATTTTTTTTTTTTATTCTTCAACAAGGCCACTATTGAGACTTAAGTAGGATTTAGTTTAAAAAAAAAAATTCGCAACTTTTTTTTTAAATCAATTTAATATTCAACTTTATTTAGAGGTAGAAAAGTAAAAAAAAGGAAGTATGATATTGATTGTATGCTGAAAACTTAAATTATTAACCTTATTCTTGGATTGGAATAAAATTAATTTAGTTATGACATTCTGTCAATTATTTGATTTTAAATCGTTCCTTTAAGTCTTGGAGCCTAGAACAAAATTTTTCGAAAGCGGACTTAACAAAAACATCACAAAAAATAATTGGGAAATTCGATTTTTGAAAATAATTTCAACTTTGGATTATTTGCGAAGTCTTTGGTTAAACAAAAACCAAATCATATCAACATTTTTATTTCAATTTTCTGATTATTTAAATTTTTTTTTTTTATATATGATACACCGCAATAAAATCAGAAATTTAAAATTTTACAAAGTAATAAAAGACTTTTATCACATTTTGCTGGTGCATCGTTTTTTTTTTTTAAACAACCAGGACCACACTTAAATATTTCGTTCTGATTTTTCTTCTACGGTCAATTGTACGTACATTCATATATGAATTTATTGATTTAATATATTTTTATGATTTGAATAACTTTTGATACCTATATTTGGTATCTTTTTTATGAATTTTATGATACACCATTCTTTTTTTTTTTTAAGACAAGAATTATGAAAAGCAAAAAAAAACAGAATAATAATAATAAATAAGAAGGAATTTTAAGCGGCAAAATAGAGTCTTCTTTAATCGGAAGTGTTTTTAGAATTTGAAATTTAGAGCAATAAAATTAATTTAAATGATAAGACTAAGTGGCTTTTATAATTAGAGAAAATCAGGTTAAAGTTAAATGGATTTTAAATTATACTTCTAATTAATTCTTATTGTTCTTATTGCATCTTTTACATAATTCTCGTCTTCAGATAAAAATTGAAAATCCATGCATGATGATTTTTACATTATGTATTAGTCAGGTAAGCATCTGAACTTCACAAGAATATATTTGTATTTTTAAATTATGTTTAAACATGTAAATATGGAGTTTTATATCAATAATTCTAATTATTTATTTATTTATGGGTTGAATAAATAAAGTCTACCGTAATACATTGTGGAAGAAAATTTCTTCTACATGAAGTTTACTATCATTCTCGGACTTTACATGTTAACAAATTCTGCAATAACTTTAAAAACACTGTTTCACAGTAAAAAAAAACTACTTTAATTATAGTTCGAGTACGTTTAGTGAACACTTTAATATCCTTTTTAGGTGATAAATTATACATAAATAACAAATTACCTCACACCTGTTCATTAAAATAAGATATAAATGTCAGGGTTGAGTTATTCGCTCAACAGAATTATAAGTTGTGATTTGATGTATAATATTTACATAATGAACATAAATTAAGTGGTAATTATTTAGTTTCTTTGTTAAAAGGTAATTTTAATTTATATATGCTGGAAATTTTTTATATCATTAAATTGAAGTGTGACTTGTTCATTGTTAAGCTCAAAATTTCCCATAACCCTTGCACAAGTATATAGTTTAAAAACACCATAAACTAAATTGAAACTGATTAGGTATATCAAAAACAGCGCTTAATTTATGAAAAGAAATAAAAACATTGAAATAATAAGATCCATCGTCGAACAAATCAAGGAAGTTCAATTTTGTTTGTCACTAAAATGTTCCTAATAAAATTTTATTTCTGAAAAATTTCGCATAACTATGTTTTTATTTTATTTAAATTAAAATTATAATAAAAGTGTTTAAAATTTTGCAACAATTTTAATGATGAATGAAAAAGATTTCCTTCAATATAATATTATATTTGTCTAATAAAATATAACTAAATTTAACAGAAATTGTATATGTATTTATTATAAAAACAAATAAAAAACATATAGTATTTTGTTAATTTGTAAAAAGAAAAGGTAAGTAATATCTTACTAGTTACATTTTCAAAAATTCATAAAAATCTTCTTCATTAATTGAAGATGTTAAATTTTTTCTCTCGATTAAAAGATGAGAAAATTTTTAGAATAAAAAATTTATATCAGTGATATCAAATAAGGATAGTAAATCTGCAAAATAAAAAATTATTACAAAACAAAATTAAAGATTCAGTCACTGATGAATTCAAGTATATTGTCAGACGAGCGATGTTATGTACATAGGTTAGGTACTATGCTTTTATTAAATTTTCCTTCTAAAGGATTGGTATATTCCTCTTCTTGTTGAATATTAAAATTTTTGAGGGTCTTCATTAAAATTTATAACATTTTCAAAATCGAGACATTCTTTTAATTTATTGATTTTCTTATGTTTTTTAAACTCAAGGTCAAGATCTTTCAATTTGATTTTATCGAATTTACAGGATACACTATCTCCAGATAATCAACCGATTTTTTTACGCCTTATTTTTTAACCTGATTTCTATTCATTTTTTAAGTATTTTAAATGTGTTTTCGTTATAATTAAAATTACATTTCTTTATTAACGTTAATCGTGCACAATCAATACCGGTTGGTAGGATTTTAAGTATTTAAGTAATTTCTGCACTTGAACTTGGCGCTATATCTGCGCATATACAATATTTTCTCTTCATTTTTAGTACATTGCACTTTTATTCACAAAACCATAAAAACCTTTTATAATCGAAATACAAAAAAAAAAAACAAAAAGTTGAAGGAAGAAAATGAATATGAAATCAAATAAAAATATATATATATATATAAACTTGTATATATAAAGAACTTTTGTAATATTAATGATTTTAAAATTATTGTAAATATTATTATAAAGTTTTAAGCAAACAGACTTTCCTGACATTCTGATGATGAAAATACATACTTGTATTTCAAAATGAAATGAATAGAATTTTTTTTTATTAAATAAATTTTCCGCCTGCACATCCAGTTAAATTGCTTCATCATTGAAAACATTTTTTTTTTTTGTCGAAAGACAATGTAATTTTGTTATTAAATTTATTTTTTTTGTTAAATGTATTTTTAATATAAATTAAATACAAATTTCAATCAAAATCAAATAGAATCGAATCAACTTTATGTATTTAAAGTAGACGAAGAAAATAAGAGAAAAATTGTCAGAAATTTTTTTATTTTGGATCTAGATAAATTCTTGCTGAGAGAGCAAGCTACATTTGGGTTATTATAATAACCAGAATTATGGGAGATCTAATATTTTTCCGGATAACACAAACATTAATTTTCGCATAATTCCAGCATTTTGTTGCAGAAAAGAAGTAACTTGGCCGACTGCAGTCATTTAATGCGATTTAAAGTTTTAATAAAATCATTGACTATAGAACTGTGGATAATGAGTACCGCCACCGTAAACTAAAAACTATAACAAAAAAATAAAAAATAGTTGGTACATTCGTTTTTATTATTATTACATTAGTTACTACAATAAAAGTTACGGGCGAATATAAAGTAAACTAATTAACCCAATCTTAAGGTAGTGAGATAATATTCAATTAAATTAGACGGCCATCATCATTAATAATTTTGTCTGGACTTACAGTTAATTTACTGATAACTAATGAGTCATAAACTATTTATATTCATCATTGCATGTTCAATATTTTAATTGACAACATTAACAGAAAATGCAAAATCTTTTATATTGCACATCTTTTAAATTGCATTCTTATTGAAATCTAATCATAATAAATTAAAATTTTAAAATTGAACATATCAATTATTTATCGATAAAAAATTCTGTATAAAATTTTTTAATTTAATAATATTTTTCCTCATTAAGCTAACAAGGTTACAGTTTTTTTTCACTGGCTACGAATTGTATGATAATGTGCAGTATATATTAAAAAAAATTGTTTACATTATCGAAAATTTCTTATTCAAGGAAGTAGAATTATTATAGTTTACCTACTTAATTTCAATATCGTTCAAATTTCATAAAACGGATGATCTCTGTCCTTTTTATTAATAAGTAGAATGTTCAGATATATCTGAAGTAGAAAGAAAGATTTAATTTAAAGGGTTGTTTAACAAATAATTGTATTTATTTAAATTTTGACCAAATAGAAATATAAGAATCCTAATGGTAAAAACATTCTTAATTTTTCACAGTTCCTGATTATTCTAATCTTATTGATTTGTCGAATTTTTTTATTTTTTTATAAGGTTATTGCGCAAAATCTGAAACATAAAATATTAGCACAAAATTAAATATTTAATATTAACTAGTGTTATTTATTATTATTGATCATGATCGTAGTTATTTCAACCAAAAACAATTTATAATAAATTATAAAAAACTTCAGTGTTTTCCAACACTGAATTTTAAGATGGGTCGAGAAAAACAAGTATTTAATTTGTTCTTCAATATTAGTAATGTATAAATTCATATGAACGCTTTATGTGCTTAATTGATAATAAAGTGTAGTAGTTTCTTTGTAAAATTTGATTTCAGAATTGGGTTGAATTTTAACATTTTATGATAATTTAAAGTGTTACTTTAACAAATAAAAAATTTGTACAGTAAAAAAAAACAAAAAACTCTCTGAACGCTGCCTCAGACGTAAAATGAATGAACCTAAATGGTTTCCAATTTAAATACTTGTATTTAAAAATTCAACAACCTTTTCATTTTATTTTATTATATTATTTTCATAGTATTTATTTACGTTATTATTTTTTTAAATTATATTTGTCAACGCTTAAATATTATTCTGTTCTCGATAGCATTATTACTATTACGAAGTGTTCTTCGATCCGAAAAGTTTGAAAAACACTGTTCAATCAATGTCTTCTACAAAAATAACTTATAATTGAAAATTTGCCATAACTTTTATCACGTAATGTTCATTTAGTTATTATTAAGTATAGAAAAAAGCTCTATATATTAAGCAAAACTGGCAAAATCATCATAAATAACATAAATAAGAAAACTATTTCAATTTTATTTCGAAAAATTTGGCACTCTTGTTTAAGTGATTATCATAAGAATGCGTTTTATACAGATAACTAACCTGTAAACAGTTAAGCAAAAACCAAGAAAATTTAAAAAATAATTAGATTAAAAGTTTAATCAGTGAAAAACAAGGATTTGTACATTATGTATTCATAGTAGTTGTTTATGAATGTGACTCCTTTAAGTGATTAGCCGTGCAATATTTGAAGTTTTTGTATTTAATTCATTTAGTTTTTAGCCCAGGTTTTTATGAACAATGTGTTTTAAATTTTTTTTTAGATAATGATCCAATTTAATTCTTCTAACTATCAAGTGGTGCACGTGAGATTCATTATAATAATTCTGTCATAATATTATATAAATAATAATGGAAGTCTATTATAATTTAATTATTTAAGTTGTCATTTATATGGCATATAATTTATTTTCGGTATTTTGTTTCGATTTCTATTTACTTCTTTTTTTTTTGTTAAAACAAAATCTTAACATAGTTAAATACACATACTGAAAGCTTTCTTAAAACTTGTTTTTCGTTAGTTGACTTCTGATTCAGTTTTTTTGATCATTATTATTATTATTATGTTTTTCTACAAGAATTTGTTTTGGTAAACAAAATCTTTAAAAAAAAATATACATAACTTTTTTTTTGTGTCATAAATTAGATAAATAGTTCAAAATTACTTTTAAATTGAAAATAATAGGATTTATTGTTATTGCGTGATAAATATTTTGAAATTTTTGTTAAGAATCAATTTATATTTTCGGTTTCTTTCCATGCAGATTAAATTACAAAATTTTTTTTAATAAATTTTAGTTCAAATTTAATGTGTTTTGCAATATATCAATATAAGATTATACCATTTGAAGAATATTCACAAAACAAAAAATAATTTCAGTTTTAAATAATAAATAAATAGAAGTTTGTGTCTTAAGTTTTTTGTTTTAGTCTTTTATTTAATTTAAATTATTTTTTGTTTTCAATTCACAATGCTTTATTTTTTCCAATGCTTTTTTGAACAAAATCATTTTATCATTAATTCATTAATACAGATTGTACGAACGTTACATTTTATTTTTTAAATTTGTATTTTCATTACATTTTTAGTCCGCATGATAAACTTATCCAGAGTTCGGTCGCGAATACAATTTTCACCTAAAGTTGGAATTTGAAGGAACGCTTAATCTAAGTATTCCTGTTATGTTATGGTTGATTATGTAAACAAAATTATTATCCTCAATTTTATTTATATTTGTAATTTATGCTCTGTTTTATTTTATTTATTAATCATTAAAACTAAACATAATTAAAAATTTTGTGGTGTTACCTACTGTTTCGTTTTTAATACTTTTTATATGTTTTATATATAATATTCTTGTAATATGAAATTTATAAAATTCCGTAATTTCATTATTGTTTGTTATCGGTCCATTTTTATTTGTTTTAAGGTGGTCTGATTTTTTCCAAGTATAATTTAAGTGGATCTATCTTTATGTGAAACTCATGTTATATTTATTTTATTAAATTTTAGAATCTATAACAAAATTTAATACATAAAAAAATATGTTTGTGAATAGTTAATACATTAATTAATTAATACATTTCTTACTAAAAAAAAAAAAAAAAACAAAAAAAGAAAATTAAATTAATCTCATTCAACAGGTAATTTTCCTGAAAACGATTAGTTCTTGAATTTTAGTTTTTCTTAAATAACTTATAAATATTTGCTGTTTTATTAGCAATAAATAATATTAATTATAACTTGTTAAATTTATTTAATTGGAAATTTAATACCATTTTACTGCCTTAACACTTATTATTCTTTCAACACCGCTGTAGTTTTCTAGTTTTTAATTAATAACATAAATTCACATTTTCCGTTAAAAAAAATCAAATAATAAATCCATAATTCAAAATAAAATTTAAAAAAATATAAGTGAAAATACATTTACTAATACTTAATTGGTAATTAAAATATATTTGAAGCGGCTTTGGTTTTTTTTTTCTTCCTATGTAATTTATTTGCTTTCATGTCGACAACTTGAGTGCATTTTTCAAATATAATTTTTTACAACTTGTGTGGAGACATATTAATAAAAAAAATCATCTTACAGGTTGGATTTTCATTTCGAAAAATTTGTTTTCAAATTTAAAATTTCTCATTTTATTTTTATTTATTTTTCATAGTTGGGGTTCTGAAAAATATGTATATTATAATCAAGAAGATATTTTAATTATTTTGTAAAAAGTTCTTTAATAAGACACAAATATATTTTTTATCCTTAACAAATTACCGAAATTCGAAAAAACATATTTCGATAACTATCTTATTTTTATAAACTAATTAGCTAGCTTATACTTGCGTTTGATTTAAAAACATTAAACCTAATTTTCAAATCAACATTTTCCGTGTATAAAAAAAAGAATAAATAAAACTTTAATGTTTTTAAAAACTCAATTAAATCATTTCCGTATGAAATATATATGCTATTATATATAATGAACGTACAGTAAATAAATATGATTGAATTTTATATTTTATTATAATCAATACTACTAAATTTAATACAAATTTCTTGTATTAAATTTTTAATCCAGGTTTTACTGTTTTCCTTATTCGAAATCAAATTTGCACTTCATACATTGAAAAAACTAACATTAATTATTAAAAAAATTTAGTTTTGGCAGGTTTTTGATTTTTTGCCAATTGAGTGTTCATTTAAATTATGACATTAGCATGAAAGAACATTTTCTAACATAATATTTAACCTCTTATCAACCTTGTCTCAGGCAAATAAAAATTAATAATTTAATCTACATGGCAGTTTATTTGTATTAAATTATTATTTCTTTCAGCCTAACCATAAATTATCAACATTAAA
This sequence comes from Hybos culiciformis, assembly GCA_964007475.1. Lineage (NCBI taxonomy): Eukaryota > Metazoa > Arthropoda > Insecta > Diptera > Hybotidae > Hybos > Hybos culiciformis. The sequence continues at coordinate 17,977,941 of OZ023274.1, forward strand.
ATTTATATGTGTAAACAATTTTGTAGTTTATTTTATTTTAAGAGTACATTTAAAATTCCAATAACGTTCAATACGCAATTGTTAGTTCCATAAAAATCGTAATATTTTAATTTTTTTTTTTGTTTTCAAATGTCAAAATCAATATAATTTACATAATTATTAATATGCAATTTTCAATTTGAAAAAAAAAAAATTAGTATTAAATAATAATTATAAAAATAAACGTCCAATGAACTTATAAATTATTTCAATTTTGATTTAACATTTTAGTTTAAATTAAAACCTTTTAAGCGCTTGTTATTACTCTTTTTTTTTTTTTTGTTAATTATAATTAAAATATTATTAAGAAAAAACTGAAGTAAAAATATAGATAAAACAAAATAATTTATACATACATATTATATTATATAAATAAGAAATACACTGAGTATATGTATATATAAGACAAATTATGTGCATAACACATTTATAAATAACATATTTGTATAAATATGAAATCTTTGGTTTTTTTCCTTTATTTGCTTCTTTCTAATGGTGTTAGATATAAATCGATATATTAGTTTTCTTTTGCTTTAATCGCCAAAAAAAAATTAACTTAAAAACTTCCATCACAATTAGAAACTATATATTCCCATAATTATTCGATAGTTTTAAAAACAAATTAACAAAGATTTATTGACATTAATAGAAAATCCTAACAACGACCATTTGGAATTAATGTACAAACTGCACTCAAAATCGGCTGCACTTTATATTATCATCCATAATAAGCTGAGCATTAGGCGGCGAATCAAAAAATCATACAAAGTTAGTTTAAAACATTTCAAAACTATTTTGTTATTTTATAGCATTACTATTTTTTTTTTCACCAAATTTGTTAAATAGAAAAAAAAATCATAAAAAATTTGGTTAATTTGTTTTTTGAATTTATAATTTGATTAAAAAAAAGTTGCTTTTGTTAAAAAGAAAAAAAAACTCTTGATTTGACGTATTTGATAAAATTCAAATATTTATGAAAAAAAAAAAAAAATTTATGTTTATAAATATTCATATTTATTACACTCAGCAAAATTTCAAGTGGCCGTAATTATTTGCGCAATAAATATTTAAAAATTTATTTTCACATGTTTGGTATTATAATTATATGAATAGCATATAGATATCAATTCTCAAAAATTCTTATTTTATTTCTAATTAAGTTGGTATGTCGACACATTAATTCGCCTTTAAAATTTTAATGGTTTCGTATCAGTATTCGAGATTGAAATTGAATGTATGGATTTATTTTAAGAAATATAATACTGCCACCCGTCACGATAATTTGAAAAAAAAACTTATACCGCAGCCATAGATAAAAGAAATATAATTTTATGTAGATACATTAAATTTAAAATTCGCATTATGTCAATCAACAAAATATATATCAAAAGGAAAGCAAATTTAAAATGTCAATATTAGCGCAACATTATAAATAAAATTATAAATTTAGAAAAAAAAAAATATAATAATAATAATAATAATAATAATATCAAAGAAAAGAAAAAAAAACACAAAAATAAATAACAAAACAAACTTAAATTTACATCAAAAATCTAAAATCTTATGATAATTAAAATCAATAAAATATCTTTTTAATGACATGTTCAAAGCCACCAAAAAACAACCTATTAAAAAATAATTTTATGCAATTATTTAAAAATTATTAAAATCTCATAATTTTTATTCAAAGCATTTATCATAAATAAAAAGATTTTAGATCATTTATTTTAGAATTATAAGTTTTTAATGAATTTGTAAAAGGTCATCTCCGGTTTTTTTTTTTTTTTTTTTGGTTTTTTTTTTTAACAAAAAGCTACAAAAATGTTATACAAATTCCACCAACGCAATATTGACATTTTTTTTTTGTTTTTTTTTTTTTTTTTTGAATAGATAAACCATTCAATAGATGACCTATTAACACACAAAAAGAAAATCCAGATCATTTTTTACATTGGATGTCATGGATAATGTTATATTTGAAATGATATTATCAGTAGTTTTTGTTTTAATCCTGCCTTGATGTTGAACATAATATATATAAATATACATTATTAAGGGACTATTAACATTTAAGTTGGCATTTAAAAATGTATTAATATATGTTACTCAACAGAAAAAAAATATTTTTGAATTTATTCTATTAACATTTGTCTTCTAGTCAAATTTATTTCTAAGATTTATAAAATAAAATTTGTGGTGTTCTATTTTTTTTTTTTTTTAACAAATATATTAATAACAAATTAATATTTTTATTCTGAAAACATGAAATATTTCTAATTTAGTATAACCTTATATAATTTTTAATGATGTTCATTTATTAAAATTATAACATTTTAATTAAGTTCGTTTTTTTCTTTTTGGTCTAACGAATTTTGATATTGTCAAAGAGTTAATTATTTTTTTTCCTACGTTCGATTCTAAATCTCGGATAGTTGTTATAAATTAAAATCTGTTAAATCAATTTTATATGAAACTTACTCTAAATTTGTTGTCTATTGCCACCATATTGACACAACAGAAAAAACAGAAAAAATCTTTTACGATTATTTTGATTAAGACGACAAAATAATAAATTTTTAAATATTTTATTTTGTTGTATCTTTTGTTGACTGTAATAAAAAAAAAGTATCGTAGCACACTTTGCTTGAACAGAATGTTATATATATGTATAGCAACAGTCATAGCAGTGGTAATAAAATTTACAATACCCATTCACTCCAAATAGAAGAAAAGAAAAACACCAAGCATTGCTTATAAAAATTTGAGATTTTCTTATAAAATTGGTTTGCGCATAAAGAGAATGTTCCTCGTCATCGATTGTTGTTACGTTATTGAAAATAATTAATAAAAATTTATTACTTTCATTTAATTTTTATTTACTTTTTTTTTTTTAACTAACTAATATGGATTGCCATTTTAGCGCTAAAATTATTAAAAATATTCAATATCATAAAATTATTACATTTTAGATAGTTATATATGCAAAAGCAAATACAATGATCTAATTCCCACGACCATACACTGCGTTTTATTATTTTTTTTTTCTCTTCCTTTGATAATTGCAATGAAATTTATCTGAAAAAAAATAAAAATAAAAAAAATAAAAATTGATAGTAACATATAAGTTTAACAAGCTCATAATTAATAGTGTTCAACAAAAAATAAAATAAAAGTGAGTTTGAGGATTGAATTACTAAACATGCTAAAAGCTAATCATTTAAATTAACTGAAATTAATTTTTCATATCGCTTAGGTTTATGTATATACATATTATATATATTGATGTCTAAATTTTGACATGTATATATTTTATATATAGAAAATAGAGAAAATTAACATAAGTAGTAGGTAATAATTGATAATAATAAATGATTAGATTTTCGGTTCAGAAAAAAATATTAATTTTAAAAATGTTATTTTCAATTTTGAAAACACCGTCGTAGAAAAATTTCTTTATATTTAACCCTACAAATTTAAAAATGAATTTTAATTTTAAAAAAGATGCTCAAAAACTTATGTGCGCCATTTATAATCTATTTCTGTGCCAAAATAAAATACTCTTACACAACCCCGTATTTAAGGATCTAAGTGAGTATTCTAATATATTGACGAATGTGCAGCCTGATTCGAACTAGCTAAGGATTGAATAAGTTTTGATTTAATATTTATTCTCATTCTTGATTGAAATTTTAATTCAACTTTAATTTATGTTTAACAGAATTATATACTATGGAATAATGTAAGATTTGTAAAATTTATTAATGTTTTTTATACAAGAATGTTAAAGAGAAAAATCTCAATCAAAAAAAAAGGTCACTTCAGCGTAACTCTCAATTTTAGAATTAAAAAGAAATAGAACCGTTCATCTTATTATCATTTAGAATTAGAATCGATTATTATCAATAAATCATAGAAATAATAAAATATCTGAATGAAATAAAAATTTAATTAAAATTATCTCCAAATTTAACACTATAATGTTTTGTTTAATTCTCTTAAAAGACTTAATTGAGCAATAAATATATATTGATTTTTTTATGATACATGTATATTATGTAATTCATTAAAAACATTGTATAACGTTATTAAATACAATTATTTTCCTAAGAGAAATTATAAATATTGCTATCAAAGCAGAAATAATAATTAAATTTGATGCATTCAAAGATACAACTATTATTATTCATTATCAATTCCATTGGTGAGCAAGGCACATGCTATTATTTTGCATACCGAGAACAAAGTGATCGCAGAACTTTTGATCTTTTAAATAAACTAAATTATGTAATGAAAATTGAAGTCCTGTTTAATTATACCTCACTGACTAGTAAAGAAATTTTTTTTGAAAAAATACTAAATTTACTGAGTAAGACTAACATTTAATACAATTAACAACATGATCATGAATTTACTCATCTATTTATAAATCTATAGTAGATATACATTTGTAACAGTTTTGAACAATATAAATTAATTTTTTACAATTATACCAAAAGACTATAAAAGGTTTATATTCAAAATAAACAGCATAAAATGAGTTTATAATATTACCATCATACATAATTTAAAAATATATATATGTATTATAATTCATAAGAAATTTTAAGAAAACTCATATAATGCTTGTACGTATACAATTGTATATATGCATCCATATATATAATTTTAATTTGATTAGCTAAATTTATTATGCAATAATAATTGTAATAAAATTTAAACCTTAAATGAATATATGAAGAGTTATAAAAAGAAAACAAAAATAATTAAAGAAAAATATAAAAAAAAAAATACTAATAATATTAAATAATAATTTTAACATCTTTTTGAAATTATGACGAGAATAATGATAGAGATGATCGATTCAAAGATATCTTATTTATTTTATGAACAGGAATGAATTAGCAAATCTTAAATCCGATCGATAAATTTTAAATTTTTTAATACCAATCATTATTATTTCATCCAAATCATTGAAAAATTTTGAACTCTTAAATTGAAGAGAAAATTTATAACAGAGCCGAATGCCATTCAAATAATAAGAAAATATTTTAGAGAGACAAATATAAAATTATCTTATGAATATGGATCTTTAAGATATAAAACTTATAAAGCTGATTTTATGAACCTTTTTATAAATTAAATCTCGAAAATCCAATATATTCATTATATTCATTTAAATTCCCAAATACGAAGTAAAGCGCTATGAAAATTATAGAATTAGCCAATTTGATGAATCCACTTCGTAATCTTATTATTATTTGTATTTTTTTGTACAAAAATATTATAATAATTTTGAATACTTAAACAGATTTCCACTCCCAAATTTTTTTTAGTATCAAAATCAACTTTATATAGACTAATTTTCTTACATTTTTATATATCAAAATTACTATGTTAATCAAATAATAAACAACATTAATGTTATAAATCTTCTGCTTAAATTTTCTGCACGTATTCTTTATTTTGCATCGTCAAACAGATTTCATGAATAAAATTGGTTCACAGAGGTGTGCACAAAGCTAACTTAATTTAAAGTGCACCAACAATAAATTGTTTTTTTTTTTTTTCGTTTGTAAAATTAAATTAATAAAATTGAAGCTATACAAGTCAACTTACAAGAAAATATCATGATTAAATATAACTTTTTCAAATAAAAAATATTAAATTTTTTAAAAATAAAAATAAATAAGAGTTTGTTGTTGATAAATTTTTTTTAAGCTCATTAAGACGACGAAATATTGGTTTGTTGTTGAAACATATTATCATTCATTTGTTACAACATTCTTTCTGTTGTGTCGATGAATATAATAAGTGAATAGAAAGTTTTTTAATCAGAGTTTTTTTTTTGCATGGACTTATGGATTTTCATAAATCTAAGACAGAAAGTCTTAAGTTAGGAAAAAAAAATTTCCTTGACTACTAAATTCTAAAAACACCACTTTAATAATTTAATTCACAAAAATGAGATATATGTTTGAAATTATATTTTTTTTTTTTTTCAATTTCCTAGTGTGAATGGAGTCAAAGAGTCTGCAATTTCGCATTCACAAATCATTGTCATCTATACACAAGAAAATTGTAATAATTTTTAATTTAGTTTTATTTTTATCCATAAATATAAATAAAAATGAATGCATAAATCAATAACTTTTTCTTACTTTTTGCACCTAAATTTATTTATTTATTTATTTTTTTCATTTCTAAGCTAAGTACAATTTAACCTTATAATTTTGCTTATATATTTTAACTCTCTGATGAAAAAAAAAAAAAGATGAAAAAAAAAGTGAAAGAAAAATTGATGGATCAAAAGCAATAATTGAAATTCCAAAAAAAAAAAAAAAACACCCATGAGAAATTCTCTATTTTAACATTAAACATTTATTATAATAGCACACGATTTATTATTATTTTCAATATTCAATACTTTTTTTTTTATTTATTTTAGGATTTATTTACTAGATTTCTTGGAAAAGTATTGTAATCAAAATATTTTCCTCTTAGTTTATAATAGTTTCATGGCGCTCACCAGACCTGAATACATAATTCCTTTTTTATTATTATTATTTTAGGATGGAGGTTGGTAAAATTTTGGAATATAGTATGGTATACTATAATTTTATTTTAACGATAGTTATATTGTTTAAACTAACTTCTACTTAAAGAAGATTTTACATACTTTAAATTCTCTAAATTTAGCTTTAGTTAATCGAATTTTATGTGATCCCGCTGTAGCCTAAAATATACTTTAGAATAAAATATGAACAAATCAAAATTTAAGATATTATATAGAAATATAGATTTATATGATTTTATAGTGATAAACTTTCCAATTTTATGTGAACCCACTGTTGATTTTTTAATTTGATCTCGATTTTTCAGATAACCAAGACCTTAATATAGGGCGATAAATATTCTATAAATATCATAAATTTTTTTGTATCTCGATTTTTTTTTTTCGAAAAATAGTTAAAAGGTACATGGGAATTTCGTGTATATATTTTAATTTTTTTTTTCACGTTACTATGAAGCTTTGAAGGAGGGGTGAAAAGTTCAAAAGTTTAATATTGTGTAAATAGGTTATACATTTGAACATGGAAAGTTAAATATAATTCAAATTTATTATTAAAAAAAACTAATACATATAAATTCACATTGTACTGTATATTGTAAGTAATCATCTACACTACACAATATGTATAGATATTATTATTGGATTTTTTATGATTTATGGGTTAAATTGGGAGGAGTTAATTAAGAGTTATTAATAACACTTGATTGAAATTAGTTGCATTTGTATTTCCTTTCTATGAAATTGAGAAAATACAAATAATAAAATTTTATTAGAATAAACTATAAGAATTTAATTTATCGACTTTCTTAAAACATAATTTGTTTTTGAATTTATTGCTTTGTTTTACAATGTAAAAAAAAAACTTCCGCAGGTGGTCTTTTGTATTGGATCAAATAATTAGAAAATTAAACAAAAATTAAGGATGAATTATTATTGGTAATTGAAAATAAGTTATTTGATGTATGATTAACAAATAACTTCCTCATAGACAATAAATGATAAGTGCAAGTTTAGTTCGTTGGTGACTAAATTTTTGGTTTACTAACTTCTTTTATCTTTGTACATAAATGATTCCAAAAAGATTATCAACACTTTCTTTTGAGTAGCTTAGACAAGCATTTAGATCAAATACATAAAAATTTATGATCATGATGAGATGTTTTTCTAAAACTTCCAAATATTACTTTTTTATCTCGTTTTTAAGGAACTGGTTTTCATTCCTTAATTTTATTTTCTAGTTTAAAATATACATATATAAACTGATCATTTTAATTTTTTAAAAGTTTCTAGCTTAAGTCTTCTGAAATATTAGCAATCGATTTCATTAATGTAATTATAATTTTATAGCTTATCTACTTTGAACCCTTACTTTAAGCTGAATTAATAATTAATGACCTAACATCTGTCTTTGTTGAAGTTTATTGAAACCCGGTCTATATTATAATTATTTTGACGGAATAAAAGAAATTTATTGAATATGGCGCAGTTTAGATAAAATATTAACATTTAAATTGAAGAAGATTTATTTATAATTTTTTTTTTGTTTTGTTAGTTTTTTATTAGCTATCTTAGACTCCCCTTTGATTTTTTGATTAATATTAAGATGTTAACATCAAGGTTTTACTGAGATAAACATAACATCTACGATGGAAAAAAATCATTTATATAAGATTGATATTCAAAGTACACTAATATTAATAAAAGAGAAGAATAAAATAACTTTTGACAAGCAAATTATTTAAATAAAAATTGTTTTTACAAATATGATTTACATGATTAGCAAAAAACAATTAAAAACTTAAATATAATCAGGGTTTGGAATTAATTAAAATATGCAAGAAAATTTTTAATTAACTATAATGTTGTCGTGTATTTCCTGATTATAAAATGTTCGTCTCTGTAATACAAAAACATACTCTAAGTGTTTTTGTTCAGAATTTAAATTTAAAGTTACAAGTGTAGCAGACGTTAACGTACCTAAGACGTACGTCGAAGTTTTTAAGTTACAAAAAATTTGACAAACTGATTTGTTATATAAAAAAAAAATATTTAGTGATTGAAAAGAAAAAATTCAGTAGTTTTCCACAATTTAAAAATCAAATAGTTCTCAAAAATAGCTAAGGAAACATTCGTATTTACTTTTTCTGACAGTAGTCTACTTCATTGGTTATAGTTATAGAGTGCATAATCCTCTGCGAACGCAAGTAGCACATTTTTCAATGATCATTTTGGACTACAAACTAATTTCAAAAGCTATTTAAAAAGAAAAATGTTTTTGAATATATTTGTTTTTCACAATATCATCTAAAATTTGTATTGCATATTATTTCTAAAAAGAACTAGTTACCCAACAAATAGCTCAAAGAATCTTTTATTTTATGGTTTGATTTATCAAATAAAGATAAAAAAAATTTTAAAAATAAAAAAGAATCCATTAATAAATTTAATTTCATGGAGAAATAATATATAAAGTAACAAAATGTATTATTTAATTTAAAATGAATTTGCAACTATTTTATGAAAAATGTTAGATATTTATGAGAAATATGATTTATGATCTGTATCTGTTGCTAAAATAAAATATAAAGAAACTATATATTTTCTTATCCCAGGTATAGAATATTTTCGCAAATTTGATAGACAAGTGATTTTAAAATTGTACAAATTTAAAGTTGTTTATAATCTGTATTTTTTTTTTTTATTATTTAGTTTTTATACATTTTCTTTTTTAATGAAATAAAATATATTCTTAGGTCAAGAATTTTTTTTTTTTTTTTACCCGCCAAATAACTATTAATATTTGATGTTCATATAATAAATCCATCTTGATGATATTTTTTAATGAGAAAAATAATAATTTCTGAGATCTCATCATCAAATTTACAAAATTTTCCTGGATATTTATTTACATATTAAAATATTGTTAAAGAAAATTATAAATTAAAATTTTTTTTTAGAGCTAAAATTTTTTAAACAAATTTAAGGCCAACATTTTTTTAGGCTTTATTATCTCGTATTTAATACATATTTATTTTTTCTGATTTTTTTCAGTGATTGAAACTCTGTTTTTATTTCTATTTTTTAAATGTGAACAGATTTTGTCAATTTCTTTATGGTAGTAATAAAAAACTAGTTCCAATAATACAATTAAGACAAGATATTGTAATCTTTTTTATTTAGACTTAAATTTTTGCAATAAAAAATTTTCTAAGAATTTATTACCTCTAGAAAGTAGTTTAAAAAATTGCGACATTGTACTACATATAAAAATTATTTTATTAGTCATAAAAGTTAAAAAGTTAAAAAAATTGGATGAAAAAAAACTACATATAACTAAAACATATTATGTATAGGTTTTCCTTAAAAAAAAAAAAATATATTAACAATAAATCTTATTCTGCACAAAAAATGCTCAATATAATATCTTATTATTTTTTGTTTAGTCCTTATTTTTATTATCCTGAACCATAATACTCCCTAATACTAAGCAAAAAAAAATTTTTAAACATTATTGCAAAAAATTAAAATTGCAATGGCTCAATATTTTATTGTTTCTACTGAAAAACAAAAAAAGGAAATATTAACCAAGGACAAACACTACATTTGAATTGTTGTTATTCGTAAATATGTAAAACTGAAAGTACACGGTAGTATTATTCGCAATATTATTTGACGCAATAATTTTTTGGAAAAAAAATATTAACATAATGCGTCATAACGTCAAAATTCGTAGCGTTTAGCACCACGAATCGTATTGAAAATGTCACGGATTAGATAATAATGTGAAATATTTACTTGCAATTATTGGTAATTTGATGTTTTTAATACATATCCTAGCACACATCTAAAATTCCTCGTTTCCTGAACGAAAAAAAAATTATTTATTTATAATATAATTAAGTTTCTTACGTACAAATCAGTAAAATTATTTAAATTAAATCAAATTGTGAATGAATGTTGTAAAACGAGACCACGTTAAATAACTTTTTGTAAATTCTGTTCTGGCTTTGCTCCGAAATTGGGCGATTTTCATTATGAACATATATGCTGCAAATTTTATAATATTAATTAGAAAATAGAATATAAAAATATAGATGAACATTTTTTCTTAATACAGAAATCGTTTGAACTTCTAAGTAGGAATAAAATTAAATAAAATCTAGTTTTATTTACGTTTTAAATTGAGCAAATCGTGCAATTTTATAAAGTTCAAAGTCGTATACTTGAATTTATATATTATTCATTTTAAAATTATATATTCAATTTGAAAATATATAATATATCAAATATATGTGTATATGCATTTATATAAATATTATGGTACTTTAAAAATATGGCACTTAAGTTTACTTAGTTCATGTGTAAATAAGGTATGGGTAATATTACTCGAAATATATTAAAATAAAATTAAAAAAATAATCTGATATTGAATTTTCACATGTAGAAAAAATAAATTGTTTAGGATCAAATTAAAAAATATGAATTAAAAATTATAATTCACTCTTAGCTTTTTAATTTGTTAACTCCAGCATTAATTCATTGTAGGCTACACTAAATTATCCATTGATATAATATTATATCATTTTTATTATATGATAAACGATAAAATATTGTTTTGATACAATTAAAAAATATATATAAAGTCTATACGCTCAAAAGCAACAAAGTTCAAATCATGACTTGGTTGTAGAAAACTTTTCTTGATCTAAACTTATTTGACAAATTTAATAACTCTGAATCACAAAACAAAAAATTATGAAATACTAGCTATGGTCTAAATGAAGCACCAAACCATTGGCTTTAATTTAAAACAGTATCATAAAATCAATCGACAGTATGTTGTGTCGTGAAATCAATTAACTCCATCCTAATACGTAATTTGAAAATTTTTGTCGCAAAACACTTTATTTTGTTTCAATAATAAGGAAAACAAATAATTTATTTCCACTTGTTAGTTACATAATTTAATTTATGATGTGAATGAGATGCAAAATTAAGAGTTCTTAAAGTTTTGTTTTTTTTTTAGAGAAAAAAAATAAATCAAATAAAATGCAATAATACTTTACGGTAAACTATTTGTGTGTTCGAATAAATCAAAGAAATTTCAATCCCAATGCATGTTAATTGCTTTCTTAACAGTAATTGAAAATTTATATACTTTACAGTCACTTTCATACATATTATCCAATATTCTAGTTAAAGAAAAAGAAGATTCCTCGCTGAACATACCATGCTATTGCACTAGACGAATTTTTAACATCGAATAATTATAAAATAGAGTTTTTCGTTATTATTTGAATGAAGATGTACATTGATATATGAATATAAAGAATAACATGAAACACTGAAGTTCTATAATAGCGAAAAATTTTGATAAATTCATATATTAAGATTCATTTTCTTCGTTCGGCAGAACAAAACTGCTACAACGACAAAAATCAAAAGATTATTAAAGCAAACTTATAGGCAAAGTTAGATTAAAGCTGGTGAAAAGTTCTGCAACAAAGCTATGAACATGAATATGAATAGGAACATAAATATGAATAATATTTGAATCTCACCATTTGATGAATTAATATAAAAGCAGTCATCTTTGTTGTTATCATAAGTTATTTATAATTTAATTCAAATGAAATTAATTTTCATTAATGTTTTTATTTCTTATAATGTTGTTTATAAATCAACAAAATTCTTCAAGACACAATGGTATCCAACTGAGAAATAATAATTTAAAAAAAATAAAAATAATATTTGAAATAAATTTTATCTTGGCCTAAAATAAAACAAAAATTCCTAATTGTTTTACCTTTAGGTTAATCCAAATTCATGTAAACAAATCACCATACAAAAAATTAAGTGGAGACTTTACCTTGTTTATGTCATTATTTTATGTTTGATAAGAATAAATAATTTCACAAAGTTTGGAATATTTTTAATAGTTAAAAAATTATGTATTCTCACATATCTAATATGTTTTCCAAATTGACAGATTTACTGCAATTCAGACAGCAATTTTGTTCGTAACCAAGTTTTATCCTGTAGCGAAGAATAAGTTTTTAAAGTGTGTTATATGGAAACTAACATCAGACATTGTCAAACATAATTTCTTCTTTTTTTTTTAAATTCCACCTAAATTATGTCATACAATATATTAATCCGTAAATTAATGCATTATTATTTTACCCAATTCTAGTTTATTTTTTAATTTCTTTTCTACATTAAGACGTTATCTCAAAATCTATTTTTATGTATTTTTAATGAATTCAGTGCTGAAATAAAATTAGATCACCAAAAAAAAAAACAACTTTTATTTTTCCAGAATGGATTAAAAAAAATTTTATTCAAAATTTAAAATTTAATATTTTTATATTTATTATTATTATTTTTTTTTTAAATGAGAACAATGAAATAATGTTCTTATGCTAAACGAGAACAATGATTATGTTAATAATATTTTATTAGAAAGCTGAAAAAGTTGATTTTTTTAGCCCGCTATGCTATCGAAAATTTAAATAACGCATATTAAAAATGGATTGATATAAAAAACATAAATATCAATAATAGTAACAAAAATTAATTTGAAATTTGCCTATATTATTTTGTTACAAATAACATTATAATTGATTATGATTTACATTACATATAAACAACAACAGGCATTTTTAAAGAGTTCTTTAGTCTTGATTCGAACAGTGGTTTTGTTCAGTAGACAAATATATAGTTAATTAAAAAAAAATATTTATTACGAAACATTATTTTCTTTTAAGTTTTTGATCAATATATTTTTATTAAACGATTCAAATTTTCCTGTGAATATTGAAGTTGACAGAAATATTTTTGATATAAATTTTGTAAATACAAACTTAATCTAAAAAAATCTTATTCATAAAATTCATTCATAATGAAAATTTAATAAAATAGTAAAATAAATTATTATGTGTTGAAAACTGAAAATAATTTTGATAAACATTTTTTTGGTTATTGTTCTAAATCGAATCTCAACTTGAACAACTTGTTTGTTGCAACGTCACATTAAAGTTATTTTTGTTAAACTCTTTTGAAAGTGCGTTTCGGCGGCGTCTAATAAAAGCCACATTTACTTAATGAAATCAATTAAAGATAGGCAAATTTTGTGGCAATAAACTTAAAAGCATGTTATGCAAAAAAATATATTATTCGAAAGAAATAGTAACCCAATAATATAAATTTTATGCAAACTCTGTGTTATAAGAAGTTTATTTGAGGCGTTAAAAAAATCTGAAAAAATAAAGCAGGGAAAGTAAATTCAAAATAAGTGGTTATTCAATTTGAAAGTTAAGTTTAACATATTGAAACTATAATTTTTTGCAAATTTATTAGTTACATTACTTTTTCCTTAACCTTATTAAAATTTCGTTTCATTTTAACGATATTATAAGCTGAAACCAAAGTTTCAAATAATTTACTTTCAATTCTACCTATTTTTTTTTTGTTTTGTGGCTGAAGGATATATACAACTATACATTGCATTGTGTAAGCACCGGTTAGCTACAAATTTTATTTTCCTAAAAATATATTAAGTATTGTTTACCTAAGAATATTTGAAAACTAAAATTACATAATTCCATTTATAATTAAAATAATTTTACTTTTTAAAGATTTGACTGCTCTTTTTTTTTTTTAATATTATTCTTATTCAAATGTCTGAATATTATTTATATATTAAATTGTCCGGAAAAACAAGAAAGTGGCATAAGGTATATGTCATAAAAAGTAAAAAAATAAAAAAATCTTTCTATATTAAACAAATATTATCATAAATGTATATATAACGATAGTGATTTCATTTATTTGTCAGAATAAGACTTTACAGTTCATGCGTGGAACAACTAACAAGAATTCGTGGATTAAGAGTAAAGAAAATTTTGAATTTATTTCAACTGACTATTATATTTCAAAGAATTTAAAACAAAATATCTTCCTCATTCAATCTCTTTATTGCAGCAGTAAATGAAAACTTCTTCGCCTATTTTCTAAGTGTTGAGAATTCGACTAGTTGATTCCGATTAGAAATAAATGATCTGAATTTTCATTAATATTTTAAAAAGTTAAAAAAAAATTTAAAAAACAGTGGACTATGTATTATTGTATTTCAATTAATATTATTATTGTAAATTTTAAATTTCATTTTAATTTTTCTATTGAACGTTAGTGTAACTGTATGTGTATACAATTAACCATAAATAAATAAAATCGGTTCAGGAAATTGTTTTTAAATTACTTCAATTCAATTATTCTTTGCTACTATATATATTTTCCTGCATAAACATATAAATTTTTTCTTGCTTGGCTATTTCCTGTAGGACTTTTGGTTATTACCGACGGAAAAATGAAAATTTATTAAAGTTTACCTAAAGATAGATTATGAAATAAATTCAGAGCTATGATTTCAAATCTAAATAGATGTAAAAGGGATGGCGCAGTGTCTGTTTTAAGTACAGGTAAATTTCTCGATTCAGTACGAAAAATAGTAAAATGTTTCAAGCCAAATCCATACTAAAAACAAAAGGGTTCTATATTTATAAAAAAAGCTCAACTATATTTGTAAAAAGGGAAAATAAATTATTTTCCCGGGGTTTAAGTTCAAATATTCTTAGTAATCAAAAATGAATGCTTAATAATGAATGTCTTCGAAATTTAAAAATCAAATCAACCATGTAGACACAATGTGAAATATAAACATCATATACACAATATTTTTATTGTTGAATTAAATATTAGTTTAGAAATCAGAATAGGATGCTCTTAATTAGAGAAATCACTCAATCTCAATTTTTATTATTTATTAAAAAATAAAAGATAGAATATTTATGAAAAAAAAATAATTTTTATCTGTTCAAATATTGTTTAATCCTCTTAAAATTATAAGGTATTATAATATTTAAATATTTTAAAATTGGTGAAAATTAAACTTTTATGTTTAGATAAATTTTATAAATTGTGTTCGTTTAAGTCCACATTTAATAGCTTTCTGAACAGAATTATAGGTAAATTTGTTCGATGCGAAATCTTTTGTAAATAATTTTTTAGCTTACAACTTTTTGTGAAAAAGTTGTATTAAGAGTCGCACTAAATGTGAAAAGTATAAAAATTAGTAAAGCTGTTAAAATGTTTAATAAGAAATAAAAAAATTGAGCACGTCAGTATACTTATAAATACTTGTTAGTTTTTTTTTACAGGGATTGAGATAATTAGTCACGACTATAAGAAAGTACTCAGTATAGAGTTGACTAATAATTATTTCTATTTTTGATTTTATCATAAGTAGTTGACTATTTCTTTTGATCAACCGGAATTTACGAATTTTTAACTATAAATATTTTTCAAAAAAAATATGTAATATTGTTAATTTAATTTATAAATAATCTTAAATAATCTTAAGTTAATAAAAAAAATGTTTGAGCAAAATATCAAAAATTATTAGTTATTTTAAATTTTTTGAATTTGTTCGAATTTCAAAATCAAATAATCTATTCTTCAGTTTGTAATTCAGGAGTATTTTTATTGGTCCGGACTTAAATAAAAAAAATTATTAGTTTAGACTAGCTTATAGGCCCATATTACATAGCGTAAGGTATTAAAGGTCTACGAACTAAAATATGATTCTCAAAATACATAAAACAATTTGGAATATGAAAATATATTAATAAATTTTATTTTTAACTAAAGTGTCATTGAAATTTACTTATAATAAGAAAATAATAACAAAGTAATGACAAAATAAGCACGCGAAACGAAGCTTTTCCGACCTTGAACTTAATTCTTGCAATAAATTGCAAGATAATTTACTTTGTACCACACAACATACATATGCTACCAACTAAATTAAAAAAAAAAAAAAAACAGAATTATAATAATAAAATAAAAAACTAATTTTATTGTTCTTTTTTTTATCTCAATTGTTCTTAAAATTGAAATAAAAATTACTTGAGTCATCGAAACTTGGCTTGGGAATAAATATATGTTGATCCATTGTTTTGTATTAAGTTATGGTAAAACCCTTAAGTTAATGGAATTATAGCATTGTTTATTGTAACTTTGAGAAATATGAATCGCATTTATATCTTGTGAACTGGAAAGAAATTTAAAATATATTAAACAAGCTCTTCATAGATATTACAGTATAGTAATAGTATAGAATAGTATATTTTATTTGTTACTACTACAAAGACAAACAAATTTTTCGAGAGAACAACATAATAATGAGTTTTAAACATAATAAAGGATTTGAATTTTAATGTATAATTTTAAAATATTGGTTACTACTTACTTTAAAGTTTTATTTTTATTAATTATTTAGTAAATAAGGGATGAAATTAAACAAGAACAATCTTGGTAGCAATTGTAATTTAAATAATTAATACATGTATTTCATAATGAATACAATTTGTCTATTACAGTATATTGTAGCATTTAATGCATTAACCCGGATATAAGAATCTTTTACCCAGATGTTAATGTTTTAATACTAATCTAATTTACTCATACAGCATGGGTATTATTTTAATTTTGCAAAAAAAAAAAATTCACAAAAAAAAAAATAATAATCAAATGGATTCATAAAATTATTATTAATAATTTAATCAAATCAAATTCCCATGAATCATTAATTTAAATAAAAAATTAACTCTATTCAATCATTGATATGAGTTCCATCGTTATGATAGTTTTATTTCAAAGAAAAAATACAACAAAAAAAAAATTATAATAATAATATGTAAAAAAAAAAAAAAAAAAGAAGAGTTTATTATTAAACACTTATTTGTATAAATTCTCAAATTAAATCACTTCACAAGATATTTCAAAACTAATTTAATAACATTAAGATTTATTGAGAAAAAAAAATTATGAATGACGAAGTAATAACAGTTCATTTTTATAAATTATATAATTTTTTTTTTCTTTTTTTTAATTGGAGAATTAATCGGTATTATTAATATATAACCATTAATAATGAAAAATATATTTATGCATAACTATTATATTTACAAAAGAGTACATAGATTTTTAACATAAATAAGAATACTTAGTTCTTAGTGCTTCTTCAAAATTGTACAATATAGTTGAAGTTTTTAAGAAAAAGTTACCTCTGTGAAGACATTTAATGCACATTTATGTAGGTTATATATTTTTTTTCATTATAAAATAGGTTAAGATCTGAAAATTTTTTTTAATATATTTTTTAATATGTATTTTACAAACTAGGGTGCACAACAAAATTAAATTGAAAAGAACTTTTTCATCAGCTGCTCTTATCAATATATTTTAAACTTTGATGTAAAAGTTTGGAATTTGAATCTTAAAAACAATGAAAATAGTTATTTAAATTAAAAATTCTTCAAAAAATCGTATCATATTCCATTTAGGGAATTAGGCTGTGCAGTTTTCAAAATTCATCTTAAAATTTGAAAGAATATTAAATTTTTTTTTTTTTTTAGAATTGAATATAATAAATCAAATCATATAAAAATTTAATAGCTCATTACCAAAGGCAGGAATTCAATTTAATAATTTTTTTTTATTCACTCAAATTCCGCGATATTAAAAGCCCATTAAAGTCTTAATTTTGAATTTTTTAAGAAAAATAAATTATTATGTGCTGTCAATAATTAAATAATTTATAAATACAGGTTAAATGTTAATTTTTTTTTTTTTTAATTCAAGTTTATATACAAACAATATTTAGTCTTCTCCAGCAATCAAATTTTATTATTTTTATTTTTAAGAGTTTAATTTGTTTTCCCACTAGAGCTTTAGCGTTTTATTATTATTATGTCCTTTAATCATTACAAAATTTTTAAGCAAATATAATTTCAAAAATCACACTGGCGGCATTTTACGAACTAGTTATTTAATTAGTAATAATTTTAATTCACCAAATTATGAAACCAATATTGCTTTAAGCAATTTTTTTTTAAGAAGCAGAAGGAAGAAAAGTTCTATATATTTATTATTATTATTATTATTATTATTTTTTTTTTTTTTGATGAAACTGAAATAATAATTTTATTTTAATAATATTATTATTTATTATTGACCTTGATTTTTCGACAAAAAAAATTAAATTTTTGTTTTGATTTCATTTTTAAATACCATAATTTAATATTGTAAGTATAACAAAGGTTATTTTATTTACAAAAACAAAAAAAAAAACTAAGAAGATGTTTCACTTAAAATTTCCTCACTTTATAAGGGAAAATATTGTTCGGAATAATCTAATGGTGATAATTTGATATCTTTGAAACGTTTGTTTGTTTATAAAGCCTTCAAACTATGATACCACAATATGTGTCATCATGTGCAATCTGAATCACATTCTTCATATTTCTGCTGAACAAAAAAACTATTTTCTGACTCTCACTGCGAGACACTACTACTACCCTTTTAATATAGATAGCAAATGACATTAAATGACATTAAATGACATTACTCCTTTGGCTTTTGCTTAATTGGATTATCACTTCTGTTGTTCTTTAACAAATAATTTGCATTACATTGAAGCCTCCATAGTAAAAATTTAACTTCAGCATTCATTATTTGAAGATAATTTTAGATTTTAAGTTTTAATATAAATACAATTTACTACTTCTAGAAAAGAAGATAAAAGCTTTTAAGCTAATGAGATAAGTTTTAACGAACTTCTTATATTCATATATATATTTTTTTTTAAATTTATAAATGTATTCAACATGTGCACTAAGGCATGTCTTTGAGCGCCCAACAGTTATTTATCATAAGAAAATTTTGTTCAAAAATACGAAAAAAAATAAAACTTTTTTTTTGAGACTAATATTATTATGACCTCGAAAATATTTGGTATTTAATATTTAGCGAAGTTTATAAAATAAATTGACGAGACGGAAATAAAACTTAAAGTAAAATGAAAAATAAATAAAATAAAAACAAATTTAACTTTATTATTATAAAAAAAAAAACAATGGAAAAATAATATATTTGTAAAATTTATGGGTTTATGTACGTACAATTAATATATTAATATATTTTGATGAATTTGTAAAAAAAAAAATGTAATTGCTAATTAAATGGTAATTTAAATTAAAGAATTCTTTTACACTAAATCAAAAGATTTAAGATACAAACTTCATGGTTAATCAAATTAGAGCTTTGTATATTAATTTTTTATATTGTAAATTCATTAATGATTCTGTTTAAAAATATACTTTTTATTTTTATTTAAATACAACTTTTTTGAATTAAATTCTCTGTTTTAATTTTCCGTTTTGTTGATAATTTGAAATTTAACATGCTTGCACACTTACTTATTAACAAACTTTTTAGGCAAAGACATTTTCCCAACTAATCAAAATATTTTTGCCTATCGAATGTTTTTCTGAGACATTATTTGTATTCCCATAATGAAAAAATAATTATAATTACCAAAATTATGGCAAGAAAGATAACATAAAATTTGGAAACACATTTCTAATGTTTGTTTAACTTTGTATTTAGGATGGTGGTTTTGACTTATATTAACAACTTTCAAACCATTAATTAGTTCGAATTTTAATATTTTTCTTCAATCTTTTCAAACTATCATTGATAAAAAATAATACTTTTTATTTATATTTTTCTGAATGAAAAAATAATAAATAAATCTACATGTTTCTTGAAACACATACAAATATAAATTAACTACTTATTAAGCAATTAAAATTGTACCAAGGTTAACAGATTTATTGGATTAGAAAATTTAGTTGTTATTATTAATTTTTTTTTTATTATTATTATTGTTGTTTTAAAAAAAAATCTGAAGAAGCAATGTTGAGGTAAAACTCATTCGAGCATCACGTTAATAATTATATTTTAACAAAAATCTAGTCTAACTAGATTCAACATTATATACTTACGAATAAAACCGAGAATATTTTTTATTAAATTCTTGAATGGAAAATGTTATTTTCAATAGATTTATACGGATGCATAAAATAAAAACTAAATTGAAATTTTCTTAAATTACATGTCATTATGTTTCAGAATAGTTATGTTCCAGAACCTCAGTCAAGGCAGGATATAAATTAAAAGCTCAGAGCAAAAACTTAGTTGTACTACTACTATTGAAAACTACTTACTGTACATTGTACAGCCCATTTTTTAGAATTTCTAGACCTTTTATATTTTTCAGATTTATAACATGTATCGAAGAAGCACTGTTAAAAAAAATAGAGGATTCCATTGAATACTTTAACAAATCCGATTAGTAACTAAAACTAAAAAATTTCTTAACAAAATGTTGTAATTTAAAAACAAACATTAGTTTCTTTCTTCATTCTTGTTATATTTTTCTTATTCAGAATGATTGTTTAATTCTTGAAAAGCTTTTAATCTTAATGAAATGGTCTTTGTCTTAATTATACTTGATAAAATATTGTACAAGTTGGAGGCTAATTAATTAATAATTTTTTTTTTCTTTTTTTTTTTCCTCAACCAAATTTGGCGCCAAAGTTATTATAATTAGACTTATTTAAAACATGAATAATGTTAAAAAAAAATCAGGATCATTAATCATAAACAAAAAAAAATAAAATGAGTCCGCTTTTATTAATTCGAAATTTGTTAACATTTAATATTTATTACCAAAAATTTTAGCGAAAAAATATATTTAAAAAAAAAATTAATCAAAAGTATTGTTAGCCAGTTCTTTATTAGATATTTTTCTCTTTTTTTGACATTCAAATAGGCAAATAGGGACTTAGAAACAATGGAAAAACTTCATTGGCGTACAATATAAAAAGGATAATTTACTATTCATTTTTACAATACTGTAAACTTTTTTTCCATAATATCAAACTGATTTTGAGATTTTGAATTTCTGTCTAAATTTTTCTAAAAGCTCAGTTCTTTGGGTGAGGGCCCATGAAGCCTGTTGAAAAAATTTTTTTTTCATAATAATGACGTACCCTTGTTTTGATTTGTTAAACAGAATCACTTGTGTTTTTACAATGAATTGATAATCAGTTTTATGAAATTTATTAATAATTTTAAAAAAATGTGTATTGAGTTATGTATTTCCTGGTGATATTTTCAGAAATAAAAAAATAATTTTCGGTCATCTTTTGTTAACAAAAAAAAAAAAAAAATTGGATTTTGTATTTGGAAAAATATTACCGCCAATAACGATGCCCTAGGGTGTTATCATTATTAAAGCTCATTTATCTTTTAGAAAAAAAAAACTTTACAAGTGTTCATATTTTATAGTGTTCTATTATTTTGTAATCAATCATTAAAAAAAAACTACTTGTATAGTTTAGGGAAAAAAAAATTAACAAATTTTCTTAATTAATATTTTCGTGCAAAATGAATACAAAATTAATTGACATTCGACTATTATTGATCAATTATAAATTAGTGAACATAATTTTGTATAATAATTGTTTACTATTTATTATTTTTGAATAAATTATTTATACTATGTTGCTTGAAGCTCATCTGATGTTAAAAAAAAATTCGATTCAAAAATCTGATATAAAATAAAATAAATTCAAAAATTTGAATTAAATTTTAGTCTACAAATAGATAATTTTGTCTAGAAATGTGAATATTCGGCTAATTAAAGAAGATAGATATTTTTTATGTATTGATTTGAATTAGTAGGAATCTAAATCATAAATGAAAATTATAACTGGAAAAAAACTAAATTTCTAATATAGACATGTTGTAATTTAAGTTTTGAAGAAGATATTTTTCATATAATAGAAACATAAAAATCAATAACAAAAATCTATTTTCTCTCTTAAAAAATTTTTAATTTTATTTTTGTTTTATTATCATTATTATTATTATTATTATTATTATTTTTTTTAAGAAAGTTCATTTAAATCGATTCGTTCCAACACATAAAATATAAATTATATTTGAACTTTGTTTGCTAACGATTTTTTGTTTTCATATAAAAGCATATTCTACTTTATTGAATAAGAATTAAAATGTTATAAAAGACATATTCATATTCATATATTATTTTTATTATATGATTTTTTGTTAATTAAATGAAACTGAAAGTATTATCAAAATTTTTACTTTAATATTCAATATTAAACAAAATGTGCTTAATTTTTAGTATTAAAAAGAATCGAAACGTCACAAGAATCCATATACATACCTACCACTTTTTGTTCTTCATATTAGAATTAAGACCAATCCTAGAAATCTCTCCTTTAGTTCTAGCACAATAATTTATAAATTAGTAGAATATTCTTCCCAAAATACAATTACAATGCTACTAATTTTGTAATATAAAGAAATTTGAAAAAGTGAACATACTTTCCAATACCAGTACAATTCACACCATTAAGCATTAAGTAAGAATTCTTGTCCTGTTAAGTCTTGTGATTATTTTCGTCCTTAAATAAGAATAATATGGCTTTTCAATCAAAATTAATTTAATGTTAAGCGTAGTTAAATTGAACATATTTGTAAAATCTTCTTTTTTTTTTCGTAACAAATCCACCAACAATATGTTGGAAAAATAAAAAAAAAATTATTTTCATTTTTGTATACCAAAAAATTTAATAAATTCCCACAAAATAGTGATAGATTGTAAATTTTCTTATTTGATTATTATTTCCATATTATATTTAACAAGTTTCTTTAGCGGAAAATCTGGTTTTGAATGGTCAGTTAAAAAAAAAACATGAAAATTAAATTATTTTTATTTTTTGCATATAGGATGAACAAAAAAGTAATATTTTAGATTATACAAACGCTTTATGTTCGTAAAATAAAAATTAAAAAAAAAAAACCAAGTAATGTTTTTAAATAGTTGGCAAAATAAATTTCGATTAATCTAAATGATAATTCAATTAATTTTTTGAACGCCAGGTTTTATTAAAAAAAAAAAAAAAAATTAATAGAAAAGTTGTTGACGTTTACACATTAAAGATGCTATTTCCTAATTTATTTTAATAAGTTTTCACTATCTAAATTGTTTCGTTAATTTATGAAGTTAAAATACAAAATTTGTCCTACTTTAATTAATATATTGCTTCTTTTTTTTTCACATAAAATGTTTCAAATCGGCGGCGGCTTAGCGGGCGTTTGAAAATTGTTAACCTTTATTTGAGAAGTTTTTCTTTAAACTAGATTTTTCTGACAGTTAATTATAATTTTAGTGCTTCATCATTATTACCAAAAATTTTACAATTTTCTTTTTCCAAAGGACTCGAAACAAAATTAATGTTACTAGTTATCTTTTATAAAATGTTTGAAGTCTGAGTCAAGCAAATAATATTACTCTTTAATTAGTGGTTTTTAGTACAAATAGAACAACAAACCAACTATTCTTTTGTGAATATCATTAGTGTTCTTTAAGCGCAACATTTCAAATCTTAAATTGCATAAGAATTTATGATCTAATTTATTTTTGGTCTAGGATCAAAGATCAAGAATTTTTTTTTTTTTTATTAAATTTTTTTTTTTTTAACTCTAGTGTTGAATGAGATTGCAAGAAATTATATATGAACATAATAATGATCATTCATGCAAAAAAAAGAAGAAAAAAAAAAAAAAAACAATATAATAAAAAATAAACCATAATTGACCAAATCTCAATAAATCATAAAATTCAATATTACACGAACCATCAAAAATTTCGACATTTCTATAATAAAAATAAAAAAATATTCTGCATACGTGTTTTTTTTGTATTCATATTTTTCCTATTTCCAGAACATAAAATTCTTAACCATTTTAAATGGTAACAAATATAACGCTCATGCTCTCATGATGAATTAAAAAGAATAAAAAAAAAAAGAAAAAAGCTATTAAAAAAACTTCAAGAAAATATAAAAATCTCATTTAACAACTTTGTACGCTTTTTCTTTTGTAAATTTTTTATGCCCTAAGTTTAAAAACTTTTTAGTTCCACTTAATAAATTTAATGAAAAGGAAAAAAAAAAAAAAAAAACATAAAGTATAAAAAATAAAAAAAAAAAAAAAAACAACCCAACATAAATTGAAGAGGATTTGAAATTTATTTAAATTTTTTTTTTTTTATCTTATATTTTTTTTTTTTTTCATTTTTGTTCGTGTAAAGTTCCATTAAATCTCTATTGACTCGAATTAATCTGGTGTTATATGTTGTGTTGAGCCATATTTCGAAAAAAAGAACCGTAAAAGAATTATTTCTATGAAAAATTGTAATAAACAAATCGTTATATTTCAATAAATTTATTTTTCCTTTTTTTTTTAACCTATTAAAATTGAAAACTAACCTTGAAATTTGTTTATTTCACGTCACTCTAAAATTATATATAAATTCTCGATTAAAATCATTATTTTCTTTCAAATATTCTTTCTTTTGAATATAATTTCCTTTTTTTGGTAAGAACTTAGTTTCACATTTTCCAGATTCTCATTTCGGTCACGAACTATGTAGCGAACTATGTACAATGAAATTTTCTTGAATAGAGTAAACCTAAAATATTTTATGATCTTTACTGACATTATTTTGACTTGGCTTCAAACAGAAGGTTAGACCATATTCATTCCTAGATTGACGAATTAAATATATGAAGCATGTAAGTAAAATGATTTTATTTTTAATTTTCAGATGAATCAAACATGTAAAGTTTGCGGTGAACCGGCAGCAGGATTTCATTTTGGAGCTTTCACCTGTGAAGGATGCAAGGTAAATATTTGTTTTTGAAAGATACAAAATGATTAAAGCTGAAATTCGAAACTTTTGCGTTTAACGATAAGTTATCGCTACAGTTTAATATGATTAAACTCTGTAGAATAAGAAGGAAGAAATTAGTTTTTTTACCATAACGCACTGCACAGACAAATTCTTCAATTGCAATGATATCTTTTAACTATTACTTCTGAATCTAGAGTCAGCCTTTTCCTTTATTCCTCCAATATTTTTAGTTAATATTAGTACTTATATTATTGTGTTGCAGCTTTTGTACTAGTTAGTCTGGGTTTCAATAACTATTAATTTTCAATAACTTTGATTGAACATTTTACAATACAACTCATACTATTTGACGTTCACATTATATTTCAAATTTCAAAGTATCAAAAAAAAAAAAATCTCCTTTCAATAATAACATAATATTGCGATCAGAAATTTAAATGCAGACAAAAATAAAAAAAAATAAAATATAGAAAATTTAATTCAACAAACTTTTAAGTAGATTTAAAATTTATAATCTGTTTTAAATTATTTGGTAATGTTAGCAATTATGATGGTTGGTAGCAAGTTCAACCATCTTAAAAGTCATTACTATATTCCAATAAATACAGATCATAAAATAGAATAGACACAGTTAAAATTAATATTTTTTGCTGTAACGTTGAGAATATACACACATAAGTTTTAGAAAAATTGAATTTAATAAAAAATAATACATAAGTTTGCAATAAAAATTTTTATTTGAACATAACATAATGCACAAAATATAGCTTAAAAATATTTTTTTAATTGTTCGACACAGTTTGAGTTTCTTTCTATTTAACTGCATTAGATATAAAATCTGAAAATGAATTTGAAGTTTCACGGTTTTTATATTTCTTTTATGTCTTTTATATTCTTTTAAAAAAATTTAAAAAAGAAATTTTGGAATTTGTTCAAGTTTAATGGAACGAAACACAATAATTCACATTTCAGACCACTTCATTCTCCTATAGAAGTAATATCTGCCAACAATCTGAGCTTCAAAAATTTTATATACGCATTCAAATTGTTGTACTTCTTACGAATTTAAAATCATTAGGAAATGGTTTCCGTAATGATAAAAATAAAATCAGTAATATTGTTGGGTGAAACCAAACGACTCATATCGGGTTGGGTTGGGATAGAATTGTGTAAGAATTTAAAGAAGTATATAATATAGAGCTCACAAAACTTAATTGAAAATCATTAATTTTGCTTAAAAAAAACTTCGTATTCAGAAAAATAACTTATGTTTCAAGGTGCTCTGCTAAAAATGAAGTTATTAAATTTGGATGTTATTCCATATGCACCGACAGAATTATCAAATGCTTAAAACAATTTTCAAACATTTAATATGCAAGTTCCAATTTTAAGCTTACATTATTTATTATTATATTATGCGTGGGAAACAATTTGTATATAAAGTTTGACTAGATACTTCGTCTACTTATTCAGCCACTACTTCAGTCAGAAAGAACATTCTCGATCCAAACAAACTTTTTGCTTACCCAAATGCACATAATATCGTCACAATCAATACAAGATATATTTAGAACTATTAATCATTGAACGTGAATAGATGATGTATGTTAACCTTAAATCATGGTGTATATGATTATTTAATTTTTTTAAATTTAGATTAAAAAAAAATTTCCCTTCGTAATTAAAAATGTTATAGATTTATAAATTTTTTTTCTGCTAATAAATTCATAAGTTAGAATTGTAAAACAAAAAAAAAAACAATCGTATAATAATTAATACTAAACTATAATTTAATAATTTCATGTTCTTAGAATTATAATCACCGACTGTAGAATAATTTTTTGTTTTGTTACTATTTATAGTTTGCATAGAATTATCTTAACAATTCTAAGTAAAATCTATCTTAATTTAAATATTTTTTCGCAATATTAAAATAACCTTAATTATATTATATGTATAATTTCAAGTCTACTTGAACAACGAAAATAATGGGAAATTGTTATTTTTATTTTTCATACACATTATTTATACATATAGATTCTCTAATAAATTAAAAATCCCAATTATTGCAATAATTCGAGTATAAAATCACTGAAACCATACTTTATTATAGAATCTTGAAACCGCAATTCCAAATAATTTAAATAATTCATCTCTCTGTAAAACATATACATATATATTCTTTCTATAATTTTTAGTCATTAATTCTACTAGTAGCATTATCATTATTTAAAAAAAAAATATTAAAATACTACTACTGAGTTGGGAAAGATGTAATACCCCTTTAATGCAAAAAATTGATAGCTCAGAATCATGTGGGAATATAACACTTCGCACACAAAATAAAAGTGTATCCCTGGCTATGTTATTCAATGCACCGTGCCAAAAACAAGACTCTTGAAGGCCCTGAATATGAATTTGTCTCACAAATACTATACAAACATATATCTCTTTTCAAGTAAACTTAGTTTCATTATTGATTATGTATAATATTGAAATATGAGATTCAGTTATTGCAGATTACCCGATAAAATAATGCTATGAATGGATGTAAATAATAATTGAATAAATTATGTAATTTATTAACTTATTTTAATTTTACTACTGGAATAATTTGGCGGGAATTTCAAAAAAAAAACAAAATCTTATTATCTTCAAAAATAAAAAATTCGAAAATTAGACTGTAAAATATACAAATGAATTGTACTATGTGGTTTTGCTTTAAAAAAAAAAAAGAATCAATTTTTTTAAACTGTCTGGAACTATACAAAATATTTATGACAATGCTGCTAAGTGAAAAAGTACTCAAATGCTTCTCAAAATCAAAATGTCTAAAATTTAAATTATAACGCCAATATTGAAGTAATGGCATGTCATGGTTTCTGAATAACATGGTCTGTTTCTGTACAAATAACTTGATTTATAGTGAGTTTGGATTCTTATAACGTGGACTCAATTTGACTTGGTACAATGTTTGATTTTTTTGTTTTTAATAATTTATTTTTAAAGATGTTAAATCTACGAAGATTTAAAAATTTTTTTTATTTATTTTAATTCATGTATTACATATATTCATATTGTACATTAATAACATTACATATTCATGTTCTTTAGAACTGTATAGTTACATTAGCATGTTGATAAATTGCTAAACTTTATATTAAAATGAAAATAAATTTTTTAAAAATAAAATAATAATTGGGTGAAAATATAGAAGTACGTATTTTAAGGTTAAGTGTACAATAAATATAGAACAGATTCTAACTCTTTATATGCCAAAGGCAAGAATTTGCAATAATTTGATTAGTTATTTTGAATACCAAGTTTATTTTATCCACAGCTAATGAAAAAAAGTGACCCAGTAACAAATACTTTTTTTTTTTTAAATTTATAACTATTGTTTAATAAAATCTTATGTAATTGGTATTATTCATTGTTTTTATTAGAGATTAATTTATTGTTTTAACTATAGATGCTATAATGAACAAAAAAGGTTATCGTGGCTAATTTATTTAAATATTCATTCATATTATTATTTTCATATTATTACTATTATTATTATTTTTTTTTCAAGATTCTACAATGATTACAGAAGTTACAAAAATAAATTTTATTGATAATTCTTCAATTGGTTATGTATGTAGGTTAAAAAATACAATTTAAACATAGCTTAGATTACAAAAATTCAAAAAAGGGATGAATTTTGTTCAACGAATAAAAATTGCTAATTTTAAAATTTCTTATAATGCCATTAATTTGTTACTTTCTAATAAAAATCATATTATCCCCAAATTTCATTTTCTATTAAGTCTGATTCAGTACAATCATAAGCAAACCGTCTTCTGCAATGATTTTCATGAAAAAAAAAACTCTACGCCTTTTCTTTATCCAACGATTGAAATAACGAATACCATAAAATACCAGGGCTTAAAAGTATCGTGGCAATTTTTGTAATTAAAAATAGTTAAATTTCAAACCATTTTGAATTTGTAGGTGAGTAGTACTTTGTTCATATTCTACTGTGTACGTAACATCATTATAGCAAACAGTTTATGTCTTAAGTCTTTTGTTTTTTTCTTCAATAAGTTTGAAGCTTTCGCTATCCTTTTAAACAAATTCGATATTAACGAAATTTATTGATTAACTTTGTTAAAATTTCTTCTTTTTTTTTGTTTTCAGTCATTTTTTGGACGGTCTTATAACAACATATCTTCAATATCTGAATGTAAAAATAATGGAGAATGTATTATTAATAAGAAAAATCGAACTGCTTGTAAGGCTTGTAGACTTCGAAAATGCCTGCTAGTTGGTATGTCAAAGTCTGGATCCCGTTACGGAAGGCGTTCGAATTGGTTTAAAATTCATTGTTTGCTTCAAGAACAGCAACAAGCAGCCGCTGCAGCAGCGTCAAGAGGCACGCAAGGTGGTGCCGACCATTGCAATAGTAATAATCAGAAAACTACTTCTCCGCCAAACACATTTAGCATGCTTGGACATCCTGGCTCTTATCCGCTAGGATTTTATCCACCTAGAATGAAAGAAGATTTAATAATGCTTGGATTTGATGATTACAACAAGCATCCGGTAGCAGCAGAATCTCCATCTGTTAGTTCTCCAGATAGCCATAATTCAGACAGTTCTGTTGATATCAAAATTCGGGGAAACTCACAAGTTCGTGTTACCGGAAGCAAAATAGATAGCCAATCACACAAAGATTTTTTCTTACCCTTTTCCGGATTTTCAGCACTACCGGCTATGCCACCACCTAGCTTTTTGCCTCCGCATCTGTTGTTTCCAAGCTATCACCCTGGTTTGCATCAATATCATCATGGATTATTAAAACCAGCTATTGATTTACATCCACAACATCAGCATGATTTGTTAACTAGTCCTATTTCAAATAACAAAAATAGCAGTCAATTCGTTCAATCAAATCTTAATGCAAAAAAGGATAGTGAGTCTCGTAGCTCTAATTTCAACAATAATAACAATAATAATTCAACACCAAATAGTATGAAAGTAGCAGAAGAAATAACAAAGCGTTTTTATCTAGACGCGATGCTTAAATCTCAGTATCACTCTCCAATGTTGGGTAATACAAATTTATTGTCGACAACAATCGGAAATTCTTCCAAAGCATCACCAAGGCACAAGTCCGACGACGGAGTGAATGAAATTGATCACTTTAACAAGACTTCACAAATCAGATCTTGTGAAGAAAAAGACGATTTAAAATCTGATGGTGGTGATGATATTCAAAGTAATTGCGATGAAGATCTAATTATTTCTGTCACCCCACCGAAATCTCCTATTTTGAATGTTGCAGGTAGTGATGATGAAACTGAATCAAAAGCCCCAACACCTTTTATAAATAACCCAATTGATTTGAGTATGAAAAGTTCAAAAAGTAGCGCATCAAGTAGTAGCAGTAGAGCATCATCAAGTAGTGTGGATAGCCGACGTTTATCAATCAATGAAAATGAGAAAAATGGCAATAATCGATCGAGCTCAATGGCAACTGATGGAAATCAAACTGATGACGACACAACCACAACAACTGCTGTAACAGTACATAAACGTATTAACTACAGTAGAATTAACGGCAGTGATAATTATAACAGCTCTATTGAGCTAAGTGAAGATGAACTTTCTGATTATGATCGGAGTATTAAACGTTTAAAAATGCAAATTACAACAACTCCATTAGATTTAACTACTAAAGTTTGAATTAAACATATGGAAATTATATAGTAAATGTTAATTGTAAATATAAATGTATGTACTTGTCCAAAATTCACTCACAAATACAGTGGCATTATTTGAAATCCCGGTAGATTATTAGTTATATTGAATAAATAGTAGTATACCTAGCTCCAATACTGTAAAGAATTTAAATTGTTCGTACTTAAAAACAATAAAAAGGTTTATTTATAAATTTGTTCTTTACTTTATTTTTAATCAAATTTTGAAACGTTAGAAATTTTAGAACGCACATTTTGAAGAATTAAATTTTGAAAAGTTAGACCTTTTTATTTTTTTGATGATTTAAATTGATTTTGATAACTTAGACCTTTTTTTTTTCTTTGATGATTTTAGTTTCTTTATAACTTTATTTTCAACATTTTAATGATAAATTTACTTCAAATAGAATTCGATCAAACTTCTAATTTCACATTAAAATAGAAAATTACAATAAAATGCTGATCCTTTCATCGAACTTTTTGAGACCAATAATATAATAGTATATGTTCTTTGCACGGTGTAATCATATTATGTACTTATGTAAAAAGAAATACTAGTCAAATTGTAATCTTTACTTTTTAATTTAGAAGAATCTAGGTGTAATTAGCATGTTTTTTTATTATAATTTAATAGATTTATATTTAAATATGACTCACAAAGTTCATTTTAAAATTATGCTCAATTAAAATAAAATCGTTATAATTATAATTGAAATTTTTGCAAAAAATCTGATATTTAAATAGTGTTCCTTTTAATTTGATTAATAATGCAAACTATTGTAGCGAGAAACATTAAATTAGATAGCATTATTTATGATTGGAACTAAATTTTCCGTTAAAACAAATTTTAAAAATTCTAAATATTGTACGGGAAAGTAATATTGCATTTCTGTGGTATTAGGAAATTTTAAATGAAAACTTTAAATTATAAATGTTATGAAAATTAAATTTATTTTTATTATATTCAAACTTATTTTAATTCATTAATTTTTATTTGATTTTAATTGAGCTAATATGGAACAATATCATGTACAATATCAAATAATATATAAAAAAAAATGTTGAAATATAATATTTTGATAATATTATATAATTATATTTTATGTATAGATTATTATAGGAAATTAAAATATTGAAAAATTTTACTGTATTTATTTGTTACAATAAAGTAATGGTTTTGAATAAAAAGAAAATGTTTTTATTTTTATTTATATATTATCTTGCGGATACCTTAAAAATGGCGCCAAAAACACTGGTTTGGAGACGCGTTTGCCATTTGCATTTGGAATAAAACAATAATTATATAAAAAAAAATAACTCCTGAAATCACAATTGCCTAACCTAAAGTAACTAGAATGTAAATATTATTCGAATTGAAGTAAATTTCATTTTATGGATTCCATTCTGATTTTTGAGTTTCTAATGCAATTTAGAACTATATGTTCGATATTATATCAAATATGTATTCCATTACTATGCAATCAAAAAACCACTGCCTAAAACTTGATTATAGAATTAGTGAAATTATCATTTTCTTGTTCGTTTTCAAGACTATGCTTAATGTAAAGTCTCAAATTATTTTATATATATTTTAAAATTTTTCAGTTACATCACTTTTCCTTTTAAACTTCAAGTATATATGATATATGGTGTAGTATATAAAAAAAAAAACAAATTTTCCATATTATTAAAAAAAAAAAAAATATATATATATATATATAACTTTATTTTTTTTATTAACTAACATAAAAAAATTATGCCATTCATTATTAATTTTTTTCTTGCAGTTAACAAGACCAATTTATTTTTGGATGATGAGTCAATAATATCTTATATCAAAAAAATGCATGCATATAAATGTAATTTAACTTAAATTACATATTATAAACATACATTTTTGTTTTTTACAATTTAAGTTAAATAACAATAATTTTTTTTTTTTCACATTTACAATTTTGAAATTATTGTAATTATAACGCTATATGGAGGCTTTAAGATAAGGTGTGCCAATAACGACCTTTTATATTAAACAATATTGGCGATGAAAAACAACTTTGTGTATTCTTTCTAGATGAAGACAATGTTTCAGATTTCAAGGCTCTTTTGTTGCAGTTAAAAATAAATAGAATTTGTATAAAGCAAACATTTAAGCTTTTTGATAGTTTCTATTAGTTCAGTATGAAGAATCAAGTAAATGAAAATTTGTTGATAACAAAAAATAAATTTATTTTATCTATCAATTTTAATTTGAATACTTCAAAAATAATTAAATTTCCTTGGTAACGAATTAAAACATATCTGTTTTTCTAAGTCTGAAACATCTGGTCTGTATCTTATTCTGCTTGTTCTACTGAACCTGAAATATGAGAGACTAACGATACATGTTTAATACTTTATCGAAATTTGGGCCATGCCAATATTCATATTTAAATAATTTAATTTAATTAAATAACTCTTCAAATATTATTCCTTTGAATCGCCAAAATTATAAGTTTTTCCATTACCGAAGTTTTGAATACTTTCGTACTGGTTTGGCCATTTTGGCTTGCGACTGACTACTCAAATATAAATAAATATTCAGCATTAATTTCCAAAACATGACTATTAAATTAAAAATGTAGGCAAAATTAATGAAGTATAGAGCTCGTTTTATTTTGTGTAAAATTTCGTTAGTCGTAAAAATATAATTTTCCGCCGCTAAGAAGAAAAAACAAAACAAAATTAGAATTTGAATTTTAATTTATTTCTCGGATTTCATTTTTATTTTTAATACCAGTATCTATTACATTCTCTTCGATGTCACTATTAGCATTTTAATCTATTTGAAATTTTCATATAATTTTAATTGGCTAAAAAAAAAAATTTTTATTGCATTTGTCAATAACCTGAACAAAAATTTATAAAAAAAAATTCCAAATCATTTTCAAATTTGTGTGGCACACGCTCTTTTAATTCCAAAAAAAAAAATATATATTTGTTTTTTGGGTTGTGATAATTTAAAATGGCTTTGAATTAATGCACCTATGCAGCAAATATTCTTTTACGGATGGGTTTGTCCAAAAGATGATGCTCTCATTTTTTTGTTTTGTAAAATAAATGCTTTTTAATTTATGTTTTTATTATTTATAACTTCTTTAACGTATAATCTTTAATTTGTTTTGCAATTTAATTTAAAAATCATGCGCCTCTAAACTTCACCCACTGAGAATGCGAGAAGATGGATTTTGTTTTGTGATTAAGTTTTGTTATGAAAGTGAAATTGAAATATTTATTTTTGTTTAAAAATTTTTTTTTTTTTTTTCAATTTTTTGTTTTTATTTTGGATAATGTAGGTGGTTTTACTTAATAAAATAAAAATATAATATTAACATGTTTTTATTTTAATTAGATATACATACATTCATCATATTTCCATTAACAATCTAAATTTTGAAAAAACTGTAATAGTAAATTTATGAAACAGTTATAAGATCTGTGTAGTGTACCCCATATTCACAATCCTAAATTCTGTTCTAAATTTTTTTTAATAATTCTCGAAATGGCATTTAAAATGAGGTAAAATCATTGTACTGAGTGGTTGTTATGTCATAAATAAGATTTTCAGAAATCCTATAGTTTTGAAATAAAAACAAAACATTTCCGAATTAAAATGAAATCGCAAGAATAAAGATTGTGCAAAAGGAAGGATTGCAAGCACCGTGTGTGCAGATCGGAGATAGATCAGATATTTCGTAAGATGATATTTCAAATCAACTACTTATTCATTACTTATTTTTCACTTTTATAGCACACACATTAACTCTATATTAAAAATACTTTATAACAGTCTGTAAATAACTGTTTTATAAATATTCTACCGAGACTTGTTGTTCTTGAAAGATGAAAATCTGCATAAAATAAACATTTAAAAATTAAACATAAGTTTTGTTAAAATTCATTCATTAAAGTTTTGCAATCATTATTAAACTATATAATTGTATTTTCGAACTTTTTGTCACTCAGTTTTATCAAATTTGAAATTCAAGAAAGAAATTCACATTTATTACCTACATATTATCTTTTGATACCAATTTCAAGAGAAAACACTTATGCTGTAGTTCTTCGGAGGTTTCGACTACTAAACTCTTATTGTGATGTAAAAAAAAAATATAATTTTCATTAAATTACTTTTCAACTAACTATTAAAAAGTTTATTTCGGCTTCATTTCTCCAAGTAATAATAACTTGAAATTTTTGATCGCTTATATTTCATGTCGATTACATTTTAAAAATTAAAAAATGTTCTATGTTACAAATTTATTCCACAATTAATTTTTTCTCCATACGATTCTTCTATTTTGTTCATCTTCTAAAAAGCAGAATGTGCTATTCAATATTATTCTTAAAAATGTCCAGGGCGATCATAAAACATTGTGTTTAGATAAATTAAAAAATAAAAAATCAATTTGTTATTACTTACTTTCCACTTTATATGAACGTACTATATCGCAATTAATATTCGCCTCACAGTTATTAGCTTGTATTTAAAGCTTTGAAAATGAAAAAAAAAAGTATAAATAAAAATAAAAAAAATAAAAATAAATAAAAACTTATTTAATACAAAGAGTCTTAGTTATAAAAATGAATAAAATAAAGATGATTTCACATGTACAAAAGGTCATCACATCACATTACATTTCTCATTTGCATCATAAATAATGAAAAAATTGAAATAAAATTAAATCTAGAAAAATTCCAACAGATTTGATCAAGCATTTAACAAGTACACCAACACTACATATATGTGGTTTGAAAGAGTTGAAAAAAATAATAATAATGTGATTGAACAAATTTAGCACTTTTGCTTAGATAAATAATATTCATAGAATTCACATTGTATAATAAACTTGATAATCAAATTAAGTCCAAATATATATATATAAAGACTCTCAAAATTTAAATGTTTAACATTTTGAAGAATAAGCCAGCTGTAATTTAACATATACAACATTATAAGAGGGAAAAATTGATTTTCAAGTTTTAAACTTGTAATTATTACAGTTCAAAAGCATAATATACCGTAGATAATCTAAATAACATGTCAAATTCTGCAAGAAAAGAAGTCAAAATTTCATAAATTCTCTGGCAATTGTTCACAACCGGATATAATTAACATTACAAAATGCCTAATTAAACATATTACTCCTTTTGTCAGTTTGTGAGACTGATTTAAATGCAAAAAAAAAATAAACAGATAAAACTAGATAAAATTATAGAAAATTAATAATCAAAATAATAATAATAATATATAGAAAATGAAGCTGAACTTTATGAAACCAAAACCAAAATGTTGAAAATCTCACTTTGCTAGAGAAACCAGCATGAGATCTCATCTAATTTGTGATATAATTTGTTTAAAGTAATTGACAGACTTAGCTCAGCAGGAAGTTTTTCGTATATTACCAATGTATGTACAAGAAAATAAAAAAAACACAAATAAAATAAAAATGAATAGAAGTAAAAAAAAAAAAAAGTGGAAAAATTCACATTTAGCACATGTGTAAATCAAAAATATTATAATAATAATAATAACGATATAAGTTAAAAAAAAACTCATTACCCGTAATTTAAATATTGTTTATGTTAGTAAGTGACCTTAAAAAAAATTAAACATTTAATTAATGAAAATATTTAGAATACTGGTTTTAACATAAGTTTTTTTTAATTCTTTCATCCCATAAAAATCAATAAGATTAATAGAATATTAATTTAAATTCTTGTATATTCTTGAAAATAATTTGCTTCTTTTTTTTTTTTGTTTAAATTATAAAAGGAAAAAATTATAATTTCATATATTTAATTTAACTTAATTTCTCAATTAAAATTTAAGTTTTGGTATTTCTCAATTAAGACCAATTATAGTAATAAGTTAGTTACTATAATATGTAGATATTTTAGTTTTTATTATTTGTATTAAATTTTATCTGCAATACATAAATTTCTTTATTAAGGCTGAGTTTCATGATTGAATATGAACTTAAATTAAAATAAAGATAGAGCGCTTCGGTGACTCGTTTTCAGTTTGTACTTCACGGCAAAATTATTTCCAAACGCGATTGCGGAAGTTGCCGCTTTAAGAAATATCAATCCATAAAATTAATTTAATTTTAAATAATTTTATTTATAAATTATAAGTAATAATAAAATAGTTATGTATATAATGTAAAATAATGCATGCATAAGATATGTGCAAGGATAATTCTACAAAATTTCAGGAAACTGTACGTTTTCACTTGGAAAATAATTTACTTACTTATTCCTTTATTGAATGAAATTGATTAAAAATGGAGTTTCTATATTTATTAACATCATAGCAAATCTTTATTCTAACTCTGTTTCTTTGATTATTTTGAAACTATGTTTCGTTTCGCTCTATAATTCACGGGGGCTTTGAGATAAATAAACATTTTTGATGAATTTAAAATCTAAATTCTTAATATTCTCTAAACTTTCAAGAGAAATCAAATTTAAATTTTTTTTTTTTTTTTAATTTATGACATCCTTTTTTTTTTAAGAATGATAATTTTCCATGGAAATTCTTCACATCAAATTCAACACTAATATTATAGTTATGAAAAATCTTTTTAAAAATATAAACTTAATATTGATTCATCACTTTTGATAAAAATAAAGAATTAAATTTTTCAAATTAAAAAAAAAAAAAAAAAAAACTAAATAAACCTTCATGCTAAGAGGCCACCAAGGAAGTGCGTTCATGTTGTAATTTTGTACTTTTATGATAAATTTCTTAGGTAATCCCATACTTAATCTTGTGAAAAATATTTAATATTTTGTTGGTAATATTTTCCTAATCTTTTATTTTGTTGGCAAAAATCTATTTAAACATTACACTTGAATGGTAAAAATTGGGAAAATATTTTATATAAACAATATCTTATATTGGAAGAGGCACGATGATGAAAACTAAATAAAACCAAATTTTAATAAAAAATTGTAGTCATCGAAATCACATTTATTTAAAAAGTAGTCTAATTTGCAAAAAACAAAAATGAATAAATTACGATTCTTCAATTATGAAATCTGGCAATGGTAATTTCACTCTACTCACAATTATGACATAGGGGGAAGGCACTAAATAAAATTGAGAGAGAATAATATGTATTACTACAATTTTTCGGATAAACTTCGGTACGCATAAAGTTTCAAAAACTAAATATGTAATATAATAATTTAAAATCTAAGATGAAAGTGTTCTTATTGATATTAACATAAACTGTAATCAACTCTAGGTTGTAGCCGTTTGGTGCCTTCAGAATAAAATAAGAATTAATTTTATGATTACTTCTCACATGCCAAACGAACATTCACACTTTAAAATTAGGAAACGCTATAATCATAATGTTGAACATTTAACGAATCATTGTGCTATGTGGTTATGATAAAATATTCGAGTATTTTATTTTTTTTGCACACAATTTTATTAAACCATAATAAATTTAAAGAGACCCCAAATGGATTTTATTGTGGCTATCTCTTTTTAATCAATAAAAGTCGACGACAAATCAGCTAAAACCTCTTTTGGTGGTAATCTTGTGGTGAATAATGAACACAATTTAAAACAGAAAGAAGAACTGCAAACTTTTAAGGTGTGCACGCGCATTATTCTTTAAGTTCAATAAAATATTAAAGACAAGACGCATTCATGTGCTTAAAATTTAGTAACCATTATGTCACAATGTCTTTTATGTCTGAACATAAAAATGAAACTCATAATGGCTTCAATTTAAAAATGGTTAAAATATGAAAAAATACGAATAGTTGCGAATGTTACCAGTAACAAAATTTTTAGCCAAATTTAAATCCAAAAAGAAAAGATAATTACTTATAATTAATTTGGGGAAATATTTGACAGCCATTTTTAATTATTATTATCAGGCTTCAATATCACTCACAAATTTTTTAGGTTGAATGTTATACGATAGGCTTGGAACCGTAAACGAGTTAAGAACAATTCGAAGTAATTAACAAAAACTAATAATTTTTTAATACTTTATTTTCCCTTTATTATTTTCTAAAAACTAAAAAAAATATATATCGTTATTTTTTAACCATAATTAGTTTTCTTTTTGATAGACATAGTTAGACTTAGAGTTAAATATTTTACTAATTAATCTTAAAAATCGTTGAATGAAAAATGATTATTTCATTCCGATTTATCGTGAGAAAATAGTTATAACTACATAATTAAAAATAAAACAAGCAGAAGTATTTATTATTGTCAACTACTGATTATTCTTTTTTTATAGTCGTGAGTATTGAAAACAAGCCCTAAATTATAATAATTATTTTATTTCACTTTGGTTGAAGTTTCAAAACCAAAAACAATATTGTGCTCAATCCTATCTAAGTTCTTAATGTTTACTGTACAATTCATAATATATACATCATCATTTAGTTTCATTTATTAACAAAGTCATTGTGGCATAAATGAATACAATTTACAGGTGTATAAAAATCTAATTTTTTTTTTTAGACAATTTCTAATGTAACCATTTTAAACTCTTAAGAATACAAAATTATTTATTTTTTTTATAAATTTTTATATATTTCAAGATGGACAAACTTAATTTTGAAATTTTTGACCTTTTAGG